>OMNV01007973.1:0-10340 GCA_900303265.1 Brotula barbata | reverse complement strand
TTATAAAACAAAATAATAATAAGTGCTCATTGGAACCGAATTTGAGCAGTGTTTTGCACCTTGGCAAATCGTCTGAGTTCCATGTCCATCTGTTCAACATTGATCTCTTTCCATGGAGTCTTTGTCCAATCCTCTATAGAGGTCTGGCAGAGAGAAAAAAATGACAGCATTTGATATGTTATTTTCTACTGTACCGTACAGAGAAAATGATTTTCTCATACCTTCCACAGGAGAATCAGGCCAGTGTATGCCTGTGGAGCTCATTATACTTCTGGTGTCCATATGTCTTTGGATAAAAGTGTTGTGAATGTGTACCTTGACAAAGATGACCATATCCCAGACTGCTTTGACCAGTATGATATCTGAGCGACACTGCCGCAGCTGTTTGTAGTCTGGAAAGCTGACTTCAAATAGTTTAGCGGTGTCCTGCAGCTTCTGCATTTCTTCCTCTAATACTGCTACTGTTTGATTTGACTAACGACAGAAACATATTGAAATATATTAAAAACCTTGTTTCAATTCAAAGTATATTCAATCATACAGCCATCTGTTGAAAGAATAATGGGCTTTGAACTTCTTTTGACCAGGCACTCAAGGGTGTTTCCTGCTCCTCACCTTATCAAGCACTTTATATGGTTCTTCCACATTGATTCTAAAAATGGCCTCTCTACGGAATTGTTCTCTGAACTCATGCTGCTTGACCTGAAAGTTAAAAAACACAGCTCATTATGAATTCATAGAAGCACTCTGGATGCATATCTAGCCCACCTCTAGAACTTGGGGTGTTGGCAGCTATCCATAATTCAGGAGAGTTTGGTGGTTTAAATGTCACACAGTGAGCTCTTTATAATGGTACCCCACACTGACATCCTATCCAACTCACACACAGTGTCACCTCAGTGCACACATGCATGTACATGCATTCTCACCTCAAAACGGACCAGTTTTCTGCGTATGACTGACACTTCGTTTGCTTGAAGTGGGGCCACTTCATGTTTGACAGTAAAGGCAATCTTCTTCAGACTTTTCCACTTGTCTGGCAGTTCCTGTGATTTGTGGCAATAACATAATGAGGTCTGCCATTTATTAAATATACAATGCAATTGTGCACTGATACAAACCTCCAACTGAGTGTAGACACTCTCTGGGAGTTGCTGTCCATAGCTTTTAAGAAGCTCAGCTGTGGACTTGAGAGGCTTGAAATGCTTTTCATTGCTGATCTGTCTGTCTCGTATGGCCATGAGATGTCCCATTACGTGTACCAGGCCTACATAGTCACCATCTGACACCTTATTAGAAAGACCACAAGCTGTGTCTTCCACAAAAGAGGATAAGTCCCGCACACTGAGAGAGGAAGAAAAATATGTAAGTTTTATTTAGCTGCTTGAGAGGGTTTGTTTTCTCTAGTATATGTGTTATTGTCGAACCTCTGATTTACGTGGTTGAGCAGGTGCTCTTTGAACATCCAGCTCCATTTCTTGATGACATTCATGAGTGTGTTTTTAAAGGGTCTGGTGTCCAGCTGCAGCCAACCGTAAAACACCCTCTTGTCCTCCATCTTGCTTACTCGCACATACAAAGACTCAAAGAGGTTGATCTGAAATTAAGGATTTATGGTGACTGATCATAAAGCATACTGGATTCAATGTATTGTTTAGTTATTTGGTACTTTTTTTTCTGTATAGGAGAGGCAAACAGTTTAGTCACTAAAAGGTTGTTGGTTTGAATGTCAGAAACATCTGAGACAAACCCAAAGTGAAAAAGAAACATTCTTTTTCCTGATATCAGCCACTGTCAATGTTTCAAAGCAGTTATTCAGCAGTTCAGGTGTCACTGTGCACTGACTAAACGACTTTCAACAGAACCAATGGTTAAATATAAGAATGACAAAGGATAAGAATGACATAAGATAAAGGTGACACGGACCTGGTCTTTGAAATTATCAAGAGTGGGTGGGTTTTTCTTCAATTCATAGTCGGCATACAACTCTGCTTCTTCTGTACTTAACACATGACCGTACAGCAAGAACTGCCTCATAAATTCAGACCTGTGAATGTTAAATGTTTTGTCGTTATTGGCTTTAAAGTAAAGACCAAACTCAGCAACATCAGACCCAGTGAACATATCATCATTCAGACATTTGGAAAATGAGTCACATTTTCTGACCTGTTGTCAGTCCAGAGATAACGGTAGCTGGCAAATGATCCTTGGTATTCCCTGACCTGAAAAATCAACACAATTATTTAACTATGAATTTCAGAAATAAGCCATCATGTGTGGATGGTACACAAACCTTGGCAATAGCTGCACGTGTCCTAGAGCGAATTAAATGACACAGCTCTGACAAGTCCTCCATTTCATTTATGTCAGCCTACATGGAGAGGAAAAAAGCAGCAAACACACACAGCTATGTTGAAGACGACTGCACGTTTAGCAAATGCATGTGTCTATGTAAGTTGACAGCATATAATCTGTACACAACCTGATAAGTTTCTAGCTGCTTGTGCTTTGCCACTCTCAGAATGAAGGTTGCCATCTTGGTAATGTTAGCCACCATCTTATCCATAATATCAGAGAAGTTGCCCTTTTGGCTCAAGTCCAGTGAGGGATCAAAGGTCATGTGATTACTGTGGAGTACTAGCTTGACGTCAAAGAGTGGTTCAATGCAATGGGCTGTGTCTGTGTTGTTCGTAAAGTACTGCAGAGAGCAACGCACTGCACTGGACAAGCCCACCACAATCATCCTGTCCACATAATCAGTGTAGGCCTTCCACTCACTAATGTCTGGATCTGACACACCGAGCAGTGACTGGTTCTCCTGGAATAGAGTGGAAATTAAGTTATTTTGTTTGTTTCTTGTTTATTTATGTTTGTATGTATACAGTACAGTTTGTTTGCCAAAACATAGATATGGATAGAGTGATATTTATACCAGTATGAGTTTGTGTATCTGCTCCCCAGTACTGGTGATGAGTCTGTGCTGTTTGGCAACACTCTCATCAATATCAGAGAAGATGAAGAGAGTAAAACCACTGCTTTGTCGGGTGATGAAGGGCCGGTGGCTGAATTTCCCCATAAGAGCTAGGATGGTCTCCACATTTTCCTTGCTTTCCTTGACACGACTAGAAATGTCCTGATAATGGAGAAAGAGGCATTATTATAGTACTTCAGGTTCTGTTTGTATGACAGCTCTGTGTTGCTGTTTAGGAATATTTTTTTTAATGAGGAAAATTGGCTTTATACTTCACACGCATGGGACTATTTTGTAAAAGGTGTCTAAAAATTGCTATTGTATAAACTCTGCAATATACCCAGAGGCTTTTTATATATCAGCACAAAATCCAGCTGAGACAGGGTTTTTAAAGCAGAAGAGAGCAGATATGCGCTAGAATAGTGTTTATAAGAGTACTGAGACAAAGGACAACTAATTTTACTTTGGAACTATTTGTTGGCAGGCAAAAGGAATACAACATTCAGCACCTTGACCAGGACTCTTGTAGTCTGGATGTAGTCCCACAGGTCATCTTGAGCCCAGGTCAACTCCCGGAGTGCTGGATCTAGTTGCTGTCTAGTCCTTTCCATCTCATCCTTCACCAATCCTCGCTCCACAGCTAAGATGGTAGTGTGAAGCTGGTTGTACCACTCAGTAATGAGGGTCAGGGTCTGAGTGTACTATGGGACACACGGATACAAAATATTTAGACTGCAACATTTTTCACCATCTACATATTCACAGCTTCAAAATACATCCACAAATCATGAATCCATAATACAACAAAAGAATCCAAATAACCCACCATGTGGAGTCTCTCTCGTTTGGAGTACAGATGGAGCGCTGCTTTAGGAATATTTTGGTTCTTTAACAGACTGAGATACTTCACTTCCTTTAGAACTGAGGACAACTGGGGAGAGAGGGAAAAGACAAAGTCTAATAAAGAACTGTGTCAGCCCTGTTATGGACTGGCAACCTGTCCTGCTTTCCACCCTGTGGACTGCTGTGATATACAGAAGCTCCCACTAACCCTGAATTTGTTTCCTTAACATCCACAGAAGAAATTTACTTATTGTGATCTTGTTTAAAAGTTGTTAAATTAATTTTTGTCTCTTTTCATTGTGAGGGAAATCTTTTGACAAACATTTTGGACTGCATGGGACAGAATGTAGGCTACAAGTTGTACAAACTGTATCACCATATACGTTTTCAGCATTGCATCAGTATCAGCTCTCATGTATTTTCTCATTGTGACTATTATAATGACATTTTACTACCTGATGTCTGTTCAATCGTGAAAGATGTATGATTTTACTTTGTTCTTTTGTATTTGCAATCAGGTAGTACATGTTTCCTTGATCAAAGAGCACTACCCGTGACATGTCTTTGTTTGGTGAAAGCCAGTATGGCACTGCTTTTACTGTGTTTGTCCAGCACCTGATTCCCACTGAGCATACCACCTTGTTTTTTTTAATAAATCAGCATATAACATCAGAAGCAGTCAGTGTGTGGGTATTTTTCTGGTTTCAAGTTCAGTGAAGCACCTGATTATGGCTGGCTGAGTTTGTTTTGTACCCTGTATATAACTGATTATCTGATATATTGTGTACATTCTCGTGTCACCGTTTCTAACTTTGACATGTAAATTTAACACATTTAGATAGTAAAATTGTATGTACAGTATATCACATCCTGTATATCAATGTACAGTATATATGTCATTCCTGGTGAATATATCCTCTTTCTCCTTACAGCAGTGTTAAAGTTGATGTGAAACAGGCCTGTGTCGGTTTCAAGTGTCAGCAGATGTTCCTTGAGGTGGGACTGACAGATTTCCTCCAGCCCCTTCGTCCACTCTGTAAACAGTTCCTCATCGTGCTGATCCAGCACCTCCAGAACACGTCCACACTTCTGGAGGGCATCATCTGCCTCAGGAGACCCCAGAGGCCTGGAAGAGAAGGAGGGGAGGAAGACTGAGAAATATTAAACAGAACAATGTATGATGATGGATGTTAAATGTGTAATGAGCGGCATACATTTGGGCCAGTTCAATGAGGCTGCTCTTGTTCTCGAGAATGCGATTCCGAATCTCTTGTGACCATTTGAGGTTGCCAGCCACTGTAGGCATATTCTTGCCCAGGAATGCACAACCAGAACACATCTGAACAAAAACAAAACATGCTTTATTGGCGGATGACTGAATCATATTATTACTTTCAGACAATTTTGTTCCCAACATTACTTATCGGTGTACATTTAGTATATGATAATAGTATCGCTGCATAAAGTTCTATCTATTTGTGCCTTTATGAAGTCAATTAGAAAATTATCAGTTATGGCCATAATTTAGTGACATGACTGGGTATACTTCGATCATGTGTGTGACCTCTTGAACTACATTTGTAATTCATTGTACTTATTTCCACGTCCCCCTTGTTCTCTTTATCCTCCTTTTCATTCTGCACTCTATCTCACCCTGTCTCTGTGTTGTTCAATTATAAACTGACAGTGGTCCATTTCCTGGTTGAACATGGCCAAGAGCACGTCATAGTTAGGAGAGAACAGCTGGTGGATCCTGCGTCTCTCGAGAAGGGTGCCGAAAATTGTCAACAACTAGATGGGACACAACACAACAGTTTATGACATAATACTTCTAGACAACCAGATAGGATTTTGACAAAGGTACAGTTTACTGCCATTTAATTTAAATGAGGGCTAAGTGTAGGCACTGTAACAAGTTATTGAGGCATACCTTAAAAGTGGACTTCAGATTTTTAGATTGCTTGAAGGCCAGATTCAGAATGGTCCCCAATCTCTGATCAAAATCTCTATTGTGCACCATGAAACGCTCGTGGTGACTCACAAAATCCTAGACAAAAGATGAGAGCACACAACATCACACACAAAGGATAAGAGCTAGATAAATCCAAAACTTAAATGAAGACCCATTTTCTTACTAATTGTTTTTTTCAACTTATCACTGATAATCACTATTACAGTAACTATTGGTTGTTTTATCAAGCAATATAGCAGGAACAACAATAAGAATAATTCCTGGAAAATTATTACGATAAAATAGATGGCTCCAGTTGTTGTTCTCTTGTAAATAAAATGCAAAAGACTAATAATTACGGCACAACTGTCACATTTATGTTGACGCACAAACAATTACTTAACGGACTGGTAAAATGACATATAGTTGTGTCCATCAGTGTCTTTAAATCAGTATGAATCAGAGTTAGAGTTAGTTAGAGCCTTAAAACAATATCTGCAGTTGATAGGCCTCACATTGTTAGTGCAGTCCAGTGGGTCATATTTGCTCTCTCTGAGAACACGCCAGCAGTCATGAAACTCCTCATTCATGCTGAAGACCATCTCACTGAGGATTCTCCCCCTGGGACCCCCAAGTTCCACCTTCTCCAGCTTTAAAAAGTCCAGTGCTGTTGCAAACAGCTCCTGTAGATCAAAGGTGAAAATCCACTTAAATCAAGTGATAGCATAGAATAGACGTTTTATAAATTGTGTTCATGAGGCCTGTCGGACAGCATTTTACTATTCACAATAATAAATCACTCCAACTGTTGCTATAAAGCTGACGCTTATAAATGGTTTTATGAAGCATAAAATGAAGGTGTTAAATTAAAACCATGATTATTTGATGTACATAAATGTCTACTAATACAAGCACATACACCACACAAGGCTTATGTATGCAAACCCAAGCACCTCGATCATGAGCAGCCTGTCCATGATGCAGTCTGCACGCTCGAACACAAGCGTATCAGGGAAGTCCCACGGACTTGCAGTCCGACCATTTTGGTTGTAGTGGGGTATTCGGTGGCGGTGAGTGTGGAACAGATGCTTGAAGGTGTGCAGAACTGAAATGGTCATCTGGACTCTTTCCATGCCCTCCTCCAGCTCCATTTTAAACAGCTCCTCAGGGATAAGATAGGCAATAGCCTGGATACACACATGCAAACATTAAGTTACTTGAGTTAATCGTTTCCCATCACACGCAAACACACATCACTGTACCTTCTCAATGATCAGGTTGCAGAACTCCTGCAGCAGAACAACCATGCGCTGTGGAGTGCAGTAGTATTGGGAGTGGCTCCAGATGAGACAAAGTGTGTGGAATAGAGGAGGGAGCAGAGTGTCTATCTGTGGGAAACTCTTCTCCTCCAAATTGGTTATCAGCCTCCTCAGAGGGCGTAGATACAGCTCTATGTCCTCTGCTTCCAGCAATGCTAATATCACAGCAAATGCAAACGGTAGGGTACCATGATTCTAGCATGCCCTAATCTATTAGAAGTACACTTTGCAAATTGGTCAAATACTTGTGTTCTTCATTTCTTAATTTTCTGGCAGCAATCTACCTTTATTGACTTTATGGCAGATGTCATTGAAGGAAGAGTAGTAACTGCTCTTAACTTTCCTCAGGATTTCCATGATCTGCACCACTTTGGGGCTCTCAATCTGAAACAAATAAGAGTATATGTTCGTATATATACTACAAGTGTTAAAGTAGGATTCAACATGAACAAATTCTTTGTAAAAGGAGAGGACGATCTTTTGTGCAACAGAGTTATGGTCAAACATTCAGCTCTTTCAAGTCCACTCTCACTCCCAACAAAGGTGGTTTATAAATTTCATAGGTTTCAATATCAAGGACCTGACAATGGCCATGTAAACTCCCACAGAAGTAATTTCTTACTTGTAGCTGGATGCCCTGAAGGTTTTCCCTTTGAGTGGTCCAGAATTGGAGCTCTGCAGTGGGGCCCGGGTGGTTTCCATTGAGCAGTGCTGCAGATGAGTCCCTCTTCAGAACATTCCATATCTGGCCGGACCACTGAATTATCAGAGTTTCAATGGAGTACAACAGGCTACGATCCAGTGGCCAGCCAGTGGGGCTGAAGTAAAGAATGTTAACAATAATAACACTTACTCACAGCAAGACAAAGCACAATCAATATGAACAAAATTATGATGTGTAGTAGGTCAAAGTTGGAAAACGACAAGTGAGACTAAAATGTTACACTATACGTTTTACAGTTTTGTCGTGCTTACTGTCAACAGAGTTGCAGAAGTTCAATACTTTCTTTTAAGTATTTTTAATTAATCACCTACCATTAATTAATTTCGTACATAAACATCCACTTCGTCATTTGTTGACAAGAATTCCGTGTTTTTCAATGTTTTCTGTACTTATTTCCTTAACTTTGTTTGCTGTTTTTTCCGATTTAATTTGGGTAAACATCAGACTTCCGTTCTGGTGAAGTGCGAGCTAGCTTAATACAGCTAGAAATACCAACACAACCACGCCGATAAACTTTCTCACCTTTCTTGTGCCCACCATGCCGAATATTCTCTCTGCAATTTATCAGCGGCGAATTCGTGTAAATGTCAAATTTCAATAACAAAAATTAATTGGGGGAACAGTTTGTGTCAGACACGTAGCTAGCAGTGTGACGCAGGACTGCACAGGTATAATGAATGACAATCACGGCGGCTGCGTTCCATTTAGCTGTATCCCAAAGCCGTTCCAATTCATGCAACGCGCAAGATTCACTGTCACAACTAAATGGAATACAGCTACTACAGTCCTTCAACGTAACCGTTTTCTGAAGAAAATATCTTGTTTGGAAAGGAACAAATTCTGTTTAGGTTTACGTTTCCTTAGGGCTATAGAGCTCATAAGCTATAATTATGTATTATTAGTTTTTTACGATACGGAATTTTTAATATCTCTTGAAATTCTAAAAATGTTTCTTTTTATACAGCCTTCCTCAGAATGCATCCAGATACTTTAAGAAACATTTTTTGAAGTTTTTGAGTTGGCCAAGAGATGAATGTGAACAGATTGATGAATGCATTCATTTAAAATGCACTTTTTTCCCTTCAGACAATTTTTGACTTGGTGTGAACAGACCTTTCATGAGACATCTAAATGTTTTGCTTTTAACAGGGGTTTAACAGGGGTTTATATCTCTGATTGCAAACTCATAATATCTGCAAAGGTATCACATGTCTAACATGAAAAGGATGAGAAGCACAAACTGGGGCCTGGGGCTGTATTTTGTGGAAACTAGGTGTTAGTTCCTGGCTGTCAACATCATGCTGCAAATGTGCTTATTGCTGAGACATTCTTGCAAATAATAATATGCGTCGTATTCCCAAAAATAAATATATAACATCTAATTTGGAATGGATGGAAAACAAGTGTTCTAAAAAAGAAAAACAGTCCTGAAATGTCATCACTAGAACTCAATCTTGTTGAAAATCCATCCATCCATCCATTATCTATAGCCTACCATTTAGAAATAGATAGAGATAGATACATAGGTACTTTGAAATGTCACATATAAATGTTTTGATTTGAGGCTTTTTCTCCCAATCATGGATTACACACTGTAGGTGAGTTACTCACCTGAGGACAATGTCCTGAGGCTGTGCCCTCTCAACACTTAGAGGCAGTGGCAGTAGTGTTCGTCCCTCGGCCTGGCCTCTCAGAGTGACCATCCTGTTTCTCAGCTTCTCCAGGTGCCTGTGGATGTCTACAGACACCACCCAAGGCCAGCTCTCACGTTTCATTCCATTAGACATCACACACACCAGCTCCTACGCACGGAGAAACAGTTGAAAACTATAGCATATACAACAATCCCACCACTGTCCTTCTACTTGAAAATCCTAAATATTTACTACCATACAATAATGCACAAAACCTTCATCTGTGTAAGAACAACACAATGTTTATGCACATGCACAAGCCCACCTCGGAGATGAGTACAGGAAGGTGCTCCATGGGATGTGCAGACACTTCTCCCAGCCAAAGTTGATTTTTAAATCCTTGGTGGGAGATTTTCTTGACGCCCTTCTTTAACACACACAGCAGCTTGGTCTTCCAGGGGGGGGATGTCTTCAAAGATGCAGATACAGTAGGAATGCTTTCAACAGTATTGAAAGCACTGGAAATAAGTTGTGACTTATTTCATAAAAATTGATGTTAGATGAATGTTGACAACCCAGGTGGTTTTGTTAAAGACATGTTTGCCTGTGTGATGTATTGTTTCGCTTCGGAGATGTGACTTGTTGTGCAGGACTGTATTCCCAAGAAAATTTCACAAAATGTATTCAGATGTATCGTTTTATCTTTTTTATTTATTTACCATCCTCATGCGACCAAGCAAACAGCTAGAGAATTTTTACTTTTTTTATTTTCATTCATTTAGATGTCCTCTGTTATAGAGTTTGTCCATAGAAAATGATTGAAGAACTGTATTTATGAAGTATACTATTAAATATCTATGGTGTATACTGTATGTTACTGGAAGATACTATTATTATT
>OMNV01007970.1:60838-74769 GCA_900303265.1 Brotula barbata | reverse complement strand
CAGAGCACCTTTATTGTCTGTTTTGTGCACATAAACTACAAATGGCTTGTATGTGCTGAGGTCTGCTGTTAAAATAACACATGCTGTATACTAATTTGTTTATTCAGCCAACCAGTGTGTTCTCTTGTGTGTTGTTTTGCCTGAAGAGTGGAACATAGCAGCTACTTTGTCTTGTTAAAATTTAATCCAGGTGTCTATAAATCGCTGTTCAAAACCCAATTCGCCTCAGATCAAGACCTCATAATCGGAGTTTTCGGTCCAGTTAGGCCAGGTGGTGCATCATAATCACTGAAAAGTGCTCTCGTCTTTTTTTTAAACTATTTCCATTAATCCTCTCTCTAGTTATCATTGAGTCTAATTATCCTTCAACCCCTCTTTGGTCAGGTGTCGCCTAATTGTATTTATATATTGTAGTCCAGCCATAACTTCATGTCATCACTGCTGTCATTTATATATGTCATTGGGTACTCAACCAACCTCAGCTGAATGTGAGTCAAGCTTCACACAAGGCTTCTTCTTCTCACTCCTTCAAGTCAATATTACTCAACTAGCATGAAGTGAGAAATTGTAATCGTCTCTGTAATCACTGAGGACAGGCGGGAATGTGCAGAGAGACTTACTGGGCTATAGCATCGCAAATGACAAGATTAATGTTGGAGTTTGGACCATTAGTCACTGTCAGTGATTCCCATTGGTTTATCGGAGGTGTGGGTGCTTCACGTTCATTGCAGCAAACAAATTTCATTGCGTTTCAGGATGCATCTTCCGAACGTGTGCATCCATTATCGTGTATGTTACATATACTGCTATTTGTGCATGTCTGTAGCTGCATTTGTGCTTGCTTGCACCATTTTGTATCTCACCCCCACGGGGAGTGTTCTAATGAACAGGAAAGTGTCTGCCTTCCAAAAGCTATATCAGGTTTAAGCTCCATAATGACCCCCAGACCAGCACTTCCTCTCCTCTTTAAAGCAGCAGAACTATACTGCCAACATATTGGCCTGTTTGTCTGCAGCACGTTATGGTCACAGTAATAGCTCTAAATGTGATCTAGATGCTGTTATCTCTGGCTAAGTATTCCCAGGGTAAAAGACAAAAACTTGACATTTCAGGTCTTACTTAGGGGCGGGAAAAAGCATCAATTCTTCCGCAGGTCCGTAAAGGTGCTGTACCAGGAACAGCTGATTGTGGTCAACAACTCAGCATAAAATCAAAGAAAAGGAGAAACCCTTTATTTTGTCTTTGTCTTTATTTTCATGGTGCCATATGATTTAGAAAGTTTGACATACATGAAGTGATTTGGAAGAAAATAAACAGGGCGTTGACGATGTTCCTCGCTCCTTGCTGAAGAGACGTGGCCGGCCCTCAAACAAAGCCTTAACAATGCAATCAAAACACTATTGTGGCTTCAAAGTTGGCTGCCATAAAACGGCTCATTGCCTGCATGCCTGTAAGTCCTGTCTAAATATGTGCTGCCTTTTCTCACCCTCTCTCTCCTTCTCGTGGCTCTCTCCTTCTCACAAATCTTATTCACAGTTTGCATTCAGTGATCTGAAGTAAGACAAATAGAATATTTGGCTCCCTGTCAAAACTGGGGCTGAGCGAGCAAGCGAGTAAACTTCGGCGATGCTGCCTCTGCCACTGCTGCCTGGATGATTTGTCGCCATTTCACAGCAGCAGGGGCAGCTATTTGGGTGAAATTATGGGGCTATTGATTGTAGAAAGAGAGCAGTTTTACTGAGAGCAGCAGAGCAGAACCAGAGGCAAGCAGGCAGAGGAGAGCACTCCCACTTCATTAGCTTATAGTGTGTTTCTAGACATCCTCCTCCTCATTTGTATCCTATCCTCTTCCTTGCTTCAGCTCTCTTTCCTCTTTTGGTGTTCGTTTACTCTCTTGCCTACGTTCCTCTTCCTCTCTACTCTTTTTACCTCGTTTACCCTCATCTTTCATTTTTCCTCACCTCGTGATGTTGCCCAGTTGCATTACTTCTGTCTGCATTTGCTTAACCCTCCCCTTTCTTGTTTTTTTTTTTCCTGAAAAGCCATTATGATTCATTTGAGCCTTTAGGCATCAGCTGTCTCATTTCTCTTCCTCTTTTGCTCTCACCTCTCCCTCCCTCCTTCCCAAGCTAGATGTTATCTTTCTTTTTACACATTGCTAAAGCAGTGATTGAAGGAAAGTACAGTTTATTTACATGAATTATTCAAAATGTTCATCCCCCGTTAAACATCATATCTGGAAAAATATAGGTGTTTCTCTTTACTTGCTGATTTACTTGTTACGAAAGTAACAAATTTAGATTGAATCGACAAAAATCCAAACAAATCCTTCAGACTGAGTGAGACACTGGAGTTTATTACACCCATATTTTTTAGAAAGTGCTTCAACCCAATCACAGTATGTGGTGTTTTCCCTGATGGGCTGAGGACTGCTTAAGGCAGCAGGGAAGCAGTCAGACAGACATTTTCCGTCTGTGTCAGATGCTGAAACCCAATTGTCTGTATCCTCCCAGATATTGCATAACATGCAGTGAGTGAGCTGGAGCAGCCGCAGTAATTAGCCCATTAACCCTAATGTGTCTAAATCATCTGGACAGGGAAATGGCTCACTGTACTGCACAACCAGGCTCACCACTTTACTGGAGCTGCCTCAGACTAAAAAACCCACCACATGTCACAGAGACATAAACCATCCTGACTCCCAACACATTGAAAAATTGAGCAAATGGGCAAGACGTCAAGTACAAACATAACTATGATCTCTGCAATTTCAGTTATTAGGTTGGTGTTTAAATCTGGTCATTTAAAGGACCATTTAGATATTAAACTTGAAAAAAAAATGATGTAGACAGAATTAGAGCTAAGTTGCTATGTAGGAAAAGTACCCAATGTAGTACATAGATCATCATTTTACATATGCATTGATATGCATGATAAATTAGGGGTTTTACAAACATACTGTCTCTCTGGACACCTCCACCAGCAGAGATTTCACCAAAATGATTTTCATTCATATTGATGTCCTGGAGTTCCCCGTGGCTCACTGATGCAGAATTTGTCAGGTGGTCAGATGCAGAGGTGAAGAACACGCTGTGTTCTAGAAAGAATAAGTTTTAAAATCTTTTTCATAGCTTTGTCTTTTAGATTTTTTTTATTTTAGAAATAAACCCCCCTTCTCCCCACAAAATATACTGACTGTATTAACTAACTGAGTCAAATGACAACGCAACATGAATTATAATACAATAAGCTATCACTTCATTATGGCATCACTAGGCTGTGCTGAGCTGTGCTGAAGATGGAGAGGGTGTATGCCGGTTGCCCAGGATTTTGCAGGGATGTGATTGAAATATAGCATCCCGGTGGCTCATCGGGTAAGAGTGCATGCCGTGTAGCGCGGCGGTTCTGGTTCTACTCCGGCCTGTGCCCTTTGCTGCATGTCATCACCTCTCTCTCGTTCCTGTCCATCTCTCTTCTGTGCCTATCTTGGTGAGGCAGAAATGTCAAAAAATAATCTTTAAAAGAAATCTATATTTCAAAAGTGCATCTGGAGGCTATATGTGACCATTGGGTGTTTCATTATGATGATAAAAAATATGAAAAAATTCTGTTAACAAGTAGAACCCTCTGAGCACAGATAGAAGTCACCTACATAAAATTGCATCCAAATGGTTCAAGAAGTAAAAATTGTAACGTCTGGCCCCCGTAGCATTCATGCACAAAGCATGTTTTCAATGAGTCCATCATTCACATGATGCATGATATTTGCTACACATAATCCTAATCATTCAGGCACCAACAGCATCACCCACAACAGGACAAAGATTTACAGCTTGGATTGAATTACATTTATTGGCTTTGTACTCGCAAAACTTGCATTGCATTTATAATAACATTACAAGTGTAGTTGTCATCGACTTGAGCACTTCACCTGGTTGACTGTTGAGGTGTGTGTGTGTGTGTGTGTGTGTGTGTGTGTGTGTGTGTGTGTGTGTGTGGAGCAGCAGCCCCACCCACGGAGAAAATGGAGGGCAGAAATTCATCAAAACGCAGTAGAGACAATGTTTACTTATGTTATTTCCATCAATTATATGCACTCATTTCATTTAATCCCTCCACTCACTCACTGCTGCACACACACACACGGAGCTCAGCAGAGTTATTATGCTGATTAGAATAGAAATGGGACAGGATTGCAACCAGGCAATATACAGTATATGGACATGTCTAAAAAGAAGGCGGTGAATGGCTACAATGTCTTCAAACTTACCTGAACACCTCTCAAACAAGATATGCCAGCGGGTCAGAGTGTCCCCAAAACAATGTCTACAGCCATCCACGATTAGGATACATTTGCAAAAATGGCACAATAGTCAGTTGAGTTTATTTCTGTGAATTCAGTTATTTGTAACCTCTTCCTGATGTATTAAGTGTTTCTGCGTGAACCCACCAGCTGTTATCAAAGTTATTGTCCAAAAAAAGCAAGGTCACCATTTCCCTGCTGATTAAAGTCTGCTGCAATTGACAGTACCGACTCAGGTAAAATATCAAGTTGACTGAAATCTTGTTAGCCGAATGATAAAATCAACTTTGAATTGCATATCGATTGGCACATCAGCGGTAATCAAGGTGCATCTCCAGAGCAGAAAAAATTTGATTGTAGAGCTCAACTCAATAAAGTTGGTATATTCCTTTAAGTGTTATTGCAGTACACCCCCTCCCCCCGTCTTCTAGTATTACACACATACACACATTTCTTCCTCTTAGTAATGCATCCATTTCCTCTCCCCTCCTTCCTCTCCTCTTAGTTGGGGTGTGTCCATCCATCTATCCGTCTAGTCGGGCTCTTGGCGAGTAAACGGGGCTTCCCATCCCACTCTGTCCAGCCAGCACTCTCCCTCATTACCCCATGCTTCTTCTTCCTGAAAGTGCACTTTTAAAGGACCTTAATTGCATTGGGGAGATAACCCCGTGGGCGCGAGACAGGAAGCTCGGCCATATAGGGCTTTAAGGGGCTGAATGGGTCAAGTGTGTGTGTTGGACAGGAATAGTGGTAGTGGGGGGGGACATGCAGGGAAGGTGGAGAGCTCTTTGCGTCAAATCAATGGCTCATCCAGAGACTAATGCAACTCTGGGCAACTCCTCAGGAAGCATTAAGACTATTAGTGCGGGCCTGGCAGGAACACACACACACACACACACAGAAATTCACATCATATGAATGTTTCAGGGATCTGTAACATCTTGGTCGCCGTGTCATGCAAGTGCACTGTGTTAATGATTACTCTTCTGTGTCTGTGTTTGTGTGTGTCAGTGTGTGTGTGATTGTGCTCTTGTTTGCTTGTTCAGATACATGCAGGCATGGCACGGTCAGAGCCTGCTTACTTTTCCACCGCACTCCAAACCGACCCGTGCCAAGGCAAGCTAAAACCCCAGGCCCTGCTCGGGAGCGGAGGCACGCTGATCTTTGTCCTCGACAGAGCTGTAATGACACAGTGATGCAATGATTGGCTCAAACAATGCATCAAAACAAATAACAAAGACAGAGGCACCTTGTCTCTGAAAAGAAATCTTCCTTTTTTTCTCGCTCTACTCTTTCTGTTAATAATGACTAAGTCCTTGTTATTTAGTCAGATGCCATAATTTTACGAGACGTGGAGCGTTTGATGTGCTTTTGGAGATCAATTCTTCTGTTTTATAAACCAATATGAGCCAGTCTTCCACCCTCTGAACATCTAATTTATTAAGTAGAATTCAACTTTAACTGTCTGCTCTGCTCAAACAGAACACAGTCAGAGAGATACACTCATTACAACTGCCAACTCAAACCCATTATTGATGGCTAAAGAAAGGTCAAAGTGCTTTGACTTAAACAGTATCATCTTGTCTTATTGTTTGTTTGGACAGGAAATTCTCACAGTCCAGTAAGCATTTCCCCAGATGCAGGAATACACAGCCTCCAGTTTAAGGAATGAATCATCTGTTTCTGAGCTTGTGTGTGCGTGTGTGTGTGTGTTTGAGTCTGCCTGCTTTCCTGTGCATGTGCCTAGATGTCTGCGTTCATTATGTTACAAGTTTCTGAAATATGGAAATAACATGACTGTGTTACCATTTGTACATCATAGAAATTGTATGTGAGCGAGTGGGTGTTTCCCTCCCTGTCCGCATCCTCTCTCTCTTTTCCCTCTCTCTCTCTGTCTCACGCTGTCTCTCTCGCTCTCCCGCTCTCTCTCTCTCTTTTCCCTCTCTCTCTCTGTCTCACGCTGTCTCTCTCACTCTCCCACTCTCTCTCTCTCTCACTCTCCCGCTCTCTCTCTCTCTCTCTCTCTCTCTCTCTCTCTCCACCCCCTCTATCTCTGTCACTCTCTCTTTCTTTCTCTCCTCCCTCATTCTGGCTCTTGTAGATTGTCGCTCTTGTCTGAATCACTGCTTCTTGCAGTGTCTGGGTTGCAGCATAGAAACCACACAGCTATTAAATATGGTGGCTGACTCACTGGCAATGCAAATTAATCAAGTCTGGAACACACACACACAGTATTACATTATTACAGAGACACCAACAGAGACAAGGTTTTCATTACATTGATCTCTGAAATTGATATTGTGCGGAAAATTTTTAAAAATTTTCATGGTCACAGGATCAGAAGGTTTTGGAGTGAAAGAAATCCACTCCGGGGGATCGGTGCTATTTCCATCTGTCTCTGTCAGAAAGGGTTAATTGTGCATGGCCCAATTCTTCAGCAACAACCTGCATTTAAATAGTCAGACATTTTTACACCTGCCTAAATTAAAAGCAGGGGGTTGTCTGTTAGTGAAACATACATTCGTTGGAGGTTGAGCTGCTCTTGGGGCTGAAATAATCACATCGGTTATTTTACCACAGTCGCCATTTTGATTATTTGTCCAGCATTCCTGAACCAGACTGAACTGGACTAAACCAGGTACAGAACCTGTGCTCAACACATGGCTTTTGTTGCCACATTGGGGAAATGAGGGAGGAAACATGGACGTAATAGTGACAGCAAGCTTCTAGTTATTAATCTAGCTGAATAAATTCAGTTGAAAAATCCAAAAATCGGTGCTGATTGTCAGTAACACATCAACAATGCCACATTTTTACGCCGTATGTTTTAAAATAAACCCATTGCGCGACTTCTGCTGCCAGCAACACATTCTGCAGCACTTTGTTGTTTTTTAATTGCTCTTTTCATTACAGTCATTAAATAAAAGAAACTCATTTGTACAGTTTCAGCCCCAAAAAGCCTATCACATTAAACCATAAACAGTACTGAATAATACTCTGAGAGGATTATCTTGAGGTAAAAGAAAACACACCAGTGTTTCCTCAAGCTATTGCTAAGCCTCTTACTGCTTGCTTGAGTTCTGTCCTCCGTAGATGTTCTTGTGTGTGCCGGAGTGATAATTGGAGATAAACTCCATTGTAGATTAGCTTCAAGTGTTCATCAACATCTTCTGTACTGTCTGAGTTTTTGGAAGATGGCAATTTAGAGGGAGAGCAGCCAAAATAAGTATTGCAGCTTGTATTTTTCAAGCTGTCCGTTGAAGATCACAGTCATCTAATATTTACCATTGATTTCCAATAAATGATTCATAGAGGACACAGCTGTGACTCAGTAAACACCGAACACCAAGATAACCAACATGACAGTTGTGAGTATGTGGCTGTTTTACCAGTTGTTGCATTGAAATAAGTGAGACAGGGGAAGTATATTTACGATATTTAGCACCATTCAGTCACAAAGGAAATTCAAAGTGATTTACGGACACATAAAGTTAAACTTCAAAAGAAAATTAAACAAAAGGACAAAACTCTGAATTTGTAAAATGTAATAGTCCCTGGTTTAATAAAATGCCACAGCCGACAGGAAAGTTTTACGATCTGATTTAAGAGTCAGATTAGACCTGAGGCCTTCTGGAAGTTTGTTCCAGAGGTTGGAGCACAGAGACTAAAAGCTGCTTCACTGTGCTGAGTTCTGACCCTGGGAACAGTGAGAAAACCTGTCTCAGACGACCTGAGGGGTCTGGACGTTTTATACTGCACGAGCAGATCAGAGGTGTATTTTGGACCTGGAACATTTAGTGCTTTCGAGACAAGTAGTAATATTTTAAAATCAACCCACTCACACCAAGGAAGCCAGTGCAGCGATCTGAGGACTGGAGTGATGTGCTCCATTCTCTTGGTGTTTGTGAGGACTCTGACAGCTGCAGGTGTCTGATTGATTTTTTTTTTCAGGGACTTGTGAAGACACCATTTTTTGCTCTATTTTTAAGGTGATAGTAGGCGGATTTCTCTATTGTCTTTATGTGGCTGCTGAAATTTAGGTCTGAGGCGATAACTACATCAATGCTTCGAGCATGATTTGAAGACTTTATTGACATGGATTCAAGATGAGCATGTACCTTGAGTCTTTATTGTATAGGTGATTGATTGTATAGGACTGTGTGATGCGGGGCATGTGTAAGCCTGGTCTGAGGGTGTGTGTGTGTGCATGTAATATGGTGTGATTGTGATAGCTGCATCCAATCTGGTAATCAAGATGTAACCTATTTATCCTGTGCGGCAGTGAGACACATGTAGAGACAGAGACAGAGTGAGAGAGAGCCTCACCTGTCATACTCATTACGAAAAGTACTAAATAATAAAAACAATAAAATAAATATTAAGATTTTTCCACTGAACTGTGTTATAAATATAATTTCTGCATGATTCAAAATTTGCAGAGTTCAGCTGCAAATACAGAAAGAGACAAGAAGAGCAGCAGGGATGAACTCAGACAAGTAAAGGTAAGACCTCGCAATAAATATTTTCATTTGTGTTGAATGAGTATGAACAGGTGAACCGCGTACGTAACCTGTTTGCGTGTGATGTAAAGAATGCTTATATATATAGGAAACATACCGTTGCCTAACCAACAGTCATTGTGTTAGCTGCCAATTGAATGGTGAATTTAAGCTTCCTTCTATTGGGTCTGTGTGTGTGTGTATATATATATATATATATATATATGGCTCTGATACTATTCAGTGTCTTCACGTACTGTTTTCTTAGCTCTGATGAGTAAAGTTTGTTCTGCCTCTATCTGCAAGAAATTTGTAACAAAGTGTAATAAAAACACCTTTATGTAAATTTGTATGACATCTAAGTAATAATGGTAGGAGATATTGTAATTTTCGAATATCTGTGCAAGGGTGACATTTGAATAGAAGGGGCCCAACAATGGACCCTTGTGGAACTCCGCATTTGATTGTTGCGAGGTCAGATTCATAAGCACCAATTGGAAAAACAAATACTTCCTATCTTGTAAATATGTTTCAAACCGATTCAAACCCATTCAAAAGTATCCTTTGGTCAACAGTGCCAAATGTAGCACTGAGATTCAATAACACACTGCTCAAACAACTGACAAGAGCAATGTCTGTGCTGTGGTGTGATCCATATATAGAATTAAATACAATGAAGTAGTTATTTTCAGCTAAGTGCAGAAAAACAAACTTCAATGATCTTTCCTAAGAAAGGTTGGTTTGATATGGTCCCACATTAAAGAATGGAATGAAAGTACATCCTGCACAAAGAATCAAGTTCTTCTGATTTCATATATTTGGTAACTGCATCATTTATGCTTTGAACAAAATAATGGATTCAGACAGTACTAGTTTTTCATTTTTAAACTTCAGAATGCTTACAGAAGCAACCAGTTCACCCACTGTGGTTTGAGAAGGGCTTTCAAAGAGGTCTGGGTGGGCCAGCCTGCAGTCAAGCGTTGCAATGCATGTCGTCAGCAAAGACCCCTCTGCTGCCATCAGTAAAATTATAAAAGTTCTTCACATCACAGATCCGTTTAACCCCTGGCATGTTACCAGTCTGACACTGCACTAAATGTGCTATTCTTTTCTATGAATGTGTTTGGTTTAAAGAGCTTATTTTGGTTTTCAAAAAAAGAGGTCACTGGACCAGGAGGGCAGACTGGAGGGGGTCGTGTAAGTGGTGGCACTGTGGTAATGGATACTTGACAAATGCCTCCAAAACTATGACTCAAAATATCCCAGTACAAAAAAAAATCCCACTTAAAATGATTTGGCCATGTACTGTATGTTACATGATTGGCCATGTATGTTACATGGCCAAATCATTTTATTTAGCCTTATGTGTCCCTGACAAGTCGAGGAAATAAAAAAAACAACAACAACACTTTTTACATAACATGTTTCATGGCAATGGAATATAAAAACTACACACATGTTCACGTTGAACACATGAAATCAAATCCTGGACATTTTAGGCAATTTAGAAATTCCTGCTGGATGCATTTCTTTAATCCTAATCAGAGAACAAATCCAGGAAAAAGAGTATGCATGGTCACCCTAGCTTAAACAGATTTTGTTAATTTATAATGAGCAGTTCATGCTGACATTTAAAAAAAATCCATTCTAAATGGAAACAAAAAATGGTGTTCGGGCATTCATTCCCATTTGGTCTATGAGATTCTGTGGTTTCTGTGCAGACAGGGAGATTTAGTTTTGTTTCATAAACCAATATGAGCCAGTGTTCCATTTGGCATAATGTACATATAACCCATCACACAGTTTGTATAATTTTCACTCACAATTGTTGACTCTACCGAAACAACCCACAGAGAGCACAGTGCAGTGATTGAAAAGTATTGAGCTTCTCGGAGTACAGCGTGGTAGTGTTATACTGCAGAGAGTCACATCAGTAACAACAGAGCTATTGTTCCTGTTGTATATTGCATATTTTATTGCTAAACCCACACATTCTTACATAAGTGAAAGTGTAATGATTGTTTCGAAAAGCTTTATTTAGCGTCGCTGTGATCGCTTCCCTTTCTATGTCACTTGAACCCCTGCTCAGCCCACCATCTCCTGGGCAATTCCACTTTAGTGGAAACAACACTCAAGCTGTTCAGAGAGAATACATAAGGGCTTGTTTGGGACAGCTGCACATGGCTCCGATATGATTCACAGGCAGTGGAAAAATGCCATAAGTCACATAATTGTCAATTTAAGGATAAAGGCGTCAGGTACCGTGAGTAAATATTCTGACAGTATTCACTTCTACTGTAGTCACCAGTACGGTACAATAGTCACTTCTGGGCTTTTCGGTGTGATCATTTCTCCAAGACGAGGAAGGCAAAGAAAAGAGACACTGAGGGAGTCCAACAATAGTGAGCTTCTGCAGGTAATTGTTCCTCTCGGTTAGATACAGGCTTGCAGAGTAATATTTTATCATTGCTTTGTAAAGGTGTTCTGTGTAGATGATTCACTCCTTGGTTGCAGTGATTCGTGCCAGATATTTTCCCCTCTGGTGGGTGTGGATTGTAGAATATGTGCTCCGTCTCTATCCCTGCTGGTCAAGCAAGGTACTGCTTAATTTTGAAAGGACTTAACAAACAGTACAGTACAAACAGTTTCAGTACATTCTGATATTTTTGGAGTAGTATAACTATGCAACATCTGAATATCAATAAAATCGGATATTAGCTTTCTTTGCCGCATGTACAATGTACAGAGGAATTCGACTTCAGTACAATCAGCAAGACTTTACAAGGTTGAAAGCTATGTGTAAACGATTAAAGTTCATATGATATACAGTATAATATATACTGTACAGTATTTATACTGTGTGGTGGGCTGTCAAGGGATGAGGTGAAAGCTAGGATGGGTTGTTGAGGATAGTGGTGGCCCTTGGGAAGAAGCTGTTCAGGTATCTGTTGGTTCTGGTCCAGATCGAGCAGAATCTCCTACGCCTGTAAAGCTTTATTATTTATAAAAATTAAGAAAAATAATACATTGGCATATGATTGGCAGTTAACTCCACCAGTCCATTTTTACCTACATCATAACATTATCAGACACCACTGCTATAACTGATGGCTCTCTGTGTAAAGTGTGTAGTTGAATTGAGGTCCTTTTCAAAAAATCCACTCAAATGAACCTAATTATGTGTATACCTGATCTGGCTACAAATTGTTGTCATTGTTCCAAATGTGTTCAAGGAGCACCTGGGTCTGTAAATAAAAAAAATCCAATCTGCAGTCCCGGCACGTTTTGCTCAATGGCACCTTGATAGTAGTTCAAGGAAGGAGAATATTTCTTCCTCAATTCTCTCTCTAAACCTAAACAAAACAGCTTCTCTGATATCATTGACTGCTCTTTCTGCTCCTTTCTTTCCACCTGCCTGCATATCTGTCTGCACACCTGCCTGTGTGTCACTCATGAGCCAAGGTCCCTGCTTTCAACTGGGACTCCCCCAGTTGCTATGACAACCCCACTTGGGGAATCTCACTGCGCCTCACCTGAGTGTTTTCAGACTGATGGCCGCAGAGACAGACAGACACGCTGTGGGCAGGTGTATTATCATCATCATCATCATTATCACCCTTATGTAGATATCACCATGGAGACCCACATACGTTGCTGTGGGCGTTGGGAAACGCTGCTTTTGTCTAGTAGGCATTGCAGAGCGTGACAGAGAGACAGCGTGTGCACTTACTCACCTATACAATATCATCACCATCATGTATTATGGATTTTTTTTTCCCCCTTTGTTTGCCGCACCCCTGCTGTCGATTATAGTCGGAGGGTATTTTTAGGCGTGTATTTCTGTTCTCGCTGCTTGCACATAACCAGACTGAGCCAGCTTCAGAGCTGTTTCTCTGACACCCCCCACCCCCACCCCATTTGTTTTTTTTCAGCCACCATTCTTTATATTCTTTCTCTCTGCTTTTGGCACTCCTTTGCAGCGTTTCCAACACTTTGTTTTTCTCTATCCATCATTCATTTTTTTCCCCTTCTTCATCTTTACAGTCCCTGTGCCATGTCACAGCGTTGAGGCCTGCCATGAGGTTACCTGTAGTGTGAGTGAGTGTACAATCAGGCCAGCAGTCATGCGGGGTGTGAGGCACAAACAACATCCACAGGGCAACAAAGAGCATTTCTGCACTGTTTCTAAACCACATTGACAGAAAAGGATGAAAAAAAGAGGGATAGAAACGGAAAGATGGCTTGTGGATGGCAGGGAAAAATACATTTCTCTTGCAGATACTTTTTATGCTCCTCTTATTTCTCCTGTTGCCTCTTTGTGCTCAGGATTTGTGGGCGTGTGGTGCATTTCGAAAGCTGTAAATTCCCACCTAGGTTGGCCTCTGGATAATTTATTCTCTTTCGTGTCTATTTATTTTACGAAGCAACATACTAGGCTACAGTTGTATTGTTACCCTTGCAAATTGGAGTTAACAAATAAAATCCACCCAACACTTCAGTATAAAAGAAAGAGTGCACTAATAGTGCATTTTCATTTTTATACCATTGAATTTTTTTTAACCTATTTTTCTGTTGGCTGTTGTTTGTTAATTTCACATTTAAGATCCCATATTATCCACAACTTTTTTTTTTCCCTGGCCATTCTGCATATAAATCAGTTGTCATTATCTGTGTCTGTAAAACATGGAAAATGTGAAATGATAAAGAGCTCCTGGATTCTTCAGGACCCTCCTTTATGTAAAACACACAGAAAAAAATCTTTTCCTGTGATTGGTTTTTGAATGATTATCTTAAACACACCCCCAGCTTGAAAGAAACATACAACCCAACTCTGTTTTGGTTTAACTCTTCATGTTCTGGACACAGAGAGAGCACGGCCTAAAAATGGAATGGCTAAAGTTCATCTTAAATCCTATCACGTGGGATTTTATGAAATGTTCCCATTCTATGTGATTCTACAGTCTTACAATCAGGGAGCACGGAGACTTTGTGATAATATTAGCAGCTTTTATGTGAACGGTTGGCCACAGCTGTATGGATAAGGGATGAAATGAACAAAATGTTTACAGGGCATTGTAGTGTAAATATCCCCGCCCCTAGACCAAAGACGGGAACCAGCAACGGGGGGG
>OMNV01007970.1:26423-59010 GCA_900303265.1 Brotula barbata | reverse complement strand
GTATATATTCGGAAAAATAAAATCTAATTTGAACTTTGCAAAAAAATGCAGTTTGTTCCTTTGACTGTCACTGTGAACATCACCACCATTATTTTATCTTGCTTTTTGGTTCAGTCACTTTTAAAAATGTGATTTTATTAAAACTTACGCGGTTTAATAACAACAGTAAAATGTAGAGATTTAGAGATATTGGTTCACAGTACAGGGACAATTATCATATTTGGAAAAAGTCTTATCCGTTAGTTGAATATTAAGCCTGTTTTGGGACGTTTTTCTGGATAACTTTGCCACATTTCGAACCCATATACTCCAAATAAAATAACAGAAGGGATCAGAAATCATACATTTGTATTGAATCATATTTGTATTGTATTTGTATTGAGTGAGCAGCTGATTTTTACAAAACCTGTGCCTGTGTGAGGTGGAATATAAATTGAAGTCGTGTGCTAATTAATCAACACTTCCCAGTCCCATTACTTATCTCAAAACATTTATCCAGCTGTGACAAACCGTAACCATATGGAGTGCAGAGTGCAAGCGGCGTTTCCAACTAGAACAATAATATTGTCAGGAAGCTACAGTGAACTGAGTGTTATTAGCCTTTGCATGTCTGTAGCTGAAGCCAGAGCATTAAGAGCATTTATGTTGACCTTGTGTTTGTGAAAACACTAAGCACCTGGCAAAGTTGTTTCCTTTCTTACTCAAACGTAATTAATTATGCGCTTTGCAAAACGACGATTCCCATAATTGCTGTCACAGTATATGCTACAATACTTTCACTCCCACACTGGAGATTCTCTAAATACTATATGTTTTTAACAAATATATGTAGCGAAAGTAAACACATGCAACAGAAACAGATATGCTACCACGGTAAGAATAGGTTTTTAGAATGTATCTAGATCTAGACCAAATTTCGTCTATTGGTAATCATGGGGTAAAAATACCCAGAAGATTTCATTTTGTTGTATTAGTTTTGAAGAATATTATCTTTAAATATGTAATTATTTATATGGGCATCAACATTTAATGAGGTTTCACCATGACAGATCAAAATTAGGAGAGAGCTTTTAGAATAAACCTGCTGAATAATTAATAGATGACAAAATAATTTCTTTTATTATGTAACTTCGGGAAATTTAATATTATATATCGCCACCCAGACAACTACCCTCTGATTTAGCTTTTTTACAATATTATTACCTTGAAATCACATGTGTAATAAGATACAGTATATCCTCTTAAGTAACTGTACACTTTATGGACATCATTGTTTTTGGCTATATATTGATAACCATTGAAAATCTTGCTGTTTTAGCATTACCATTACCACCAGCAGTGGTGCTAACTGCATCTTTACTTATTTGTTAATGCATGGGAGCATTTTAGGTGTCTGAGCATCTTGTTAAGGGTGAAATAACATGAGGAAGGCTTCCTTGTGAGTCTACTATTCACAATAAGGATTGCCTCCTCAAATATGCTGGGAAGCTAGCACTACCTCTGCTCGCCCAATATATTAATCCACATCTGGATCAATATATGTTCTGTCTGAGCTAAACTACTCCTGTTAACAGTCCATACATTCACACACCAACATTTTCCCTTAGTCTTTGTGTCTCACATTTCAAGAAATAGGCAAAAAAGGACAAAAAACGTACATCCAGTGAAAAGTGAAAAATCCTGTGTGCACATCACAATCTGGATCTACTTCAAGATTTAATCAAGTCAAAATCCATCTGTGACTCAGACAGTCAGACTGACTGTCTGCTGTCAGACGGATAAACATGAGTGGAAACATAACCTCTTTGGTGGAGGAAAAAGAGAAAATATAAATTCCATATAGTTTTTATAGTTTAAATATGTATGTATATGTGTGTGTGTGTGTGTGTGCGCACGTTTGGCAACTGGTTACATGGCGTTTTAAAGTCACTTATACGGCCGTTAACGTAGGAAGCAGTAGAGTGTGACAGCAGCTGCATAACCAGAATCTGAGTCCATCTGCATGAAATGGATGAAACCTTATACAAAATGACACTGCTACTTGCTCTCCATCCCGCTCTCTCCATCTGTGGGTTGATGAAAAGACGAGAGCAGAAACTGCTGGATGTGAATCCACACATTTTTGAACGGAAGTGAGAGTAGTTTACCGCAAAGTCAAAACTGAAGACAAGAGATAGGTTTGTGTTTGTGTGTGTGCGCGTGTGGCCAGTGAACTAATTCATTAATCTGGTTGACAGTTCTCTGTGAAGTTGGCAGTACTGGTGGTGGTCAGGAATTACAATGAGACAGACCAGGCGTTGTTTGGCTGAGTACTGATGCTCCCCAGATATCCCCGGCTCCGTTAAACTGTATCAAAAAGGTAAGATTGTATTTTAAAGGAGCCAAGGAAACACAAACAGGAACAGAAACTCGGACAGCAGCCAAGAACACAGTAGAGCCAAACTACAATGAAAATGAAACGTTTTCATAATTATATAATTCAGGTGTCCGTAAATATCTTGTTTTGTAGCTGTAGAAGTTAAGATATAATGAGAGAAAAAGTGCTATATCTATTGTTGATTTTATACCTTGTACTACAATATGTTCTTAGTAAACTGTATGTTTATGCATTTATGATGCGTTGACTGGAAAATTGATAATTTGAAAATGTTCGGACTTGCATTAATATTGCCTACTTTCTCTGGTTGTTAATCATTCCCTCATGTTAATTAGCAGGCTGGTGTCCCGTTCACTACATGTTGTTTTGAGGGATGTGGTAAAAATCCGATGAAAGTCAGTGTGCTAATTATCTGCTTCATATGCAAGATGCCCTCATTATGCTACTCCCTCTGCTGTAAAAGCAATATGGACATGTGAAATAAGGTATGGAAATTTTTATCCTTCTCGCCCGGCTTTGGCACTGTGCGATTTAAAGGCCAAACAATATCTTCGGTGGCACATAGCCATGAAGGTCAGCTAGACATGACGTGCATTCTGTCAGCAGGTTATCTCGGTAAATGTCCATACCTGTTTGCACCTGAAAGCACTGACTACATGTGTGCTAGACCGTGTGAGGGGGTGGAACCGGGTGCAGGCAGAAGTGACACTGATGGTCAGTGGACATAGTTCTCTCCTCTATTGTCTGTGACTGCGTTCATGGGTCTGAAGTGGGTTGCAGACCGCGGGGTCGATGTTTTAGGAGGAGTTGCTGCACTGCTGGAAAGTTTGTGGGATCAGATCAAACCTTCCTATTCGAATAAACTGTTTAATCAAGCGAGCATGTTTACATTCAGTTCTATTGATCACTTATACATGAGTCAATTACTTCTAACTCTAGACTTCAAACAACCAACGTGGGGTTGAATCGAGGGTAACTGGACTTGGTAGATAATTTAAAACGTTTTGCCTCTCATCCAGCAGGCACGTATATAACCATCTGTCCTCCCTATCCAAGATGTGTATGTTCTTGTCCTCGAAGGAGTGTCCCTCGTCTTTCAGATGTAGTTAGACTGCTGTGTCTTGGCCTGAGGTGTTGGCCCCTCCTCTGTTGGGCCTTGGGTGTTTGTGTAATGGTTGTTTGGTGTCTCCGATGTACACATCTGTGCATTCCTCACTGCATTGGACTGCATACACTAAATAACTTTTCTCGTGTTTGGTTGTGCGGACTGTTTCTGTCGTATTGTTTTGCTGGATTTGAAGAACGTGTGGATGCGGCGTTTGTTGAAAATCCTTTGAGTTTCTCAGATATTCCAGACACATGTGGCATGATAATGTTGTTCCGTCTGTCCTTTTCTTCACCACCCGCTGGGTTGTTGTTTTTCCCGGATTTTGTGGCTCTTTTCACAAAAGTCCACTCGGGGTATCCGCAAGCTTTAAATGCATCCTTCAGGTGTTTGTGCTCTTTCAAATATCATCCAAATTTCTGTTAAATTGACCCTCAATCTAAAACCTCATTTCATGAGTGCCAAGTGTGTTAGAATAGTATGGTGGAGATGTAAATGAGGAAATAATGTAGTAACACCTCTTGCAAGGAAAACAGTAAAATAGACTGTTAACAGGCGTTTACTGCATGAATGGATGGTTGTGTGATCCATTTTGCCCTTAATAACACATTAAATTTGGCAGTGTGTTTTAATTGTGTTTTAATGACCCCCATTGTGTATTTCCGACAAGAAACACAACACACACCACAGTCAGGGCTGCAGATACAGTAAGCGGAGTCAGATTCATTTACATACCATGGGGCGGTGACCTTGATACTTCCAGATGATATTGAGTTCATACAGACACACAAACTCATTAAAACAAGCAATTTCCATTTCACCATACCTGCATGTATTTAGACAGTGGGAGGAAAGTAAATGTGCCGCTGCACTGCTGGTTCTCTCGCTCTCTCTCTCTCCCCCATGTTGTGAGCATGTTCCTGTGAATTTTAAGCAGGAGGGAAAGATGCAGGTGCATGTAGAAAAGCGCATACTGCTCTGCAGCATGCACGCACAAACACACGCACTACGAGCGTTTCAAATGCGTCGAAATTAAAGAGGTGCGTGCGTTCGTGTTCGTGTACGTGACTGTCTCTGTTTGTGCTGTGGGCAAAATGAGGCTGCAAAAATTTAACAGACATAAACAAAGAGTAGAAATTTCCTTTGCTAAGTTGAGGGAGTGATTTCTTTGAAGCTCCCTCCCTAAAACAAACCAACCAACCAACCAAAACAGTATACAAGCATGAATAACGCACTGCAGCGAAAAAACAGCATCCCTTACTATGGACGTTTTTCTTTTAGATCATAAAATGTGTTTACAGCAAGCCTGCAGACAACAGCTGGTCATCCTGTTTGGTGCCATTACGCAAGCTGTCAATCAGATAACTAGATTACAGTTCATCTTTCATTTTTAGCTCAAACTCAGGGTGAGTTAAAAAGAGCAGAAATGTCTTACGTGACTGTACGTTTTGGATTAAGATGTAACTATCTATAGTAAAGATAGAAATGCTGAAAGTGTATGTTTATGGTGAAATCATATATGTACACAAGATGAGGTTTAGATTACAAGATTTCCAATTACAAAGTGATCTTACTGGATACAGTTGAATATTATTTGTGCACTTGTTTTTTAGCTCATTTATGTCTCTGGCCTACGATTGCGTATTATGGAGCCAAATTCTCTAAGATTATAAAGTGGCAAATTTGTGAGAAAAAGCTCACAAATTTGAGAAAAAACTTGGAGATTCTCAGAGATTATAAAGTGGCAAATGTGTGAGAAATAAATAGAACTATTGTGTGTTGTTGTTTTTTTTGTCAGGGATACGTGTTGCTTCACTTTATCAATGTCATCACACGGGCCCCGTCGGTTGTCGTGTTCTAGAGCTGCACTGGATGACCTCATCAACTTATATTAGAAGGATTTACTCGAGATTTTAGCTCAGAATAGAATTAACATATATTCATAAGCATCTGGACTTTGAAGACACACTGCCGTAAACTGTCGTAAAATTAGTTCACCCGGAGCAGCCATAAAACACAGCAAGTGTGATGAGGCTGAACGAATGTGAAGCGAGCTGTATTCCCAACAAAAAACACGAGATATATCGCAAATTTGCCACTAATAATCCTGCAGAATCTCCTACTTTTATCATGCGCATTTGCCACTTAATAATCTCTGAAAATTGACTCCATAATTTATTTATTTTTTACCTACAGTGGCCCTATTACGCTCTCATACTGGCCATATCGCCAACATACCGCAAGAGCATATGATCTGAGAGGGTGATGCTCTTAAGTGCATTTCTGTGTCCTCAGCATCAACCGCTGAGGTCAGGGCAGTGGTGATGGGGATGATGAGCGTCCTCTTTCAAGTCATGTGAGGCTTTTTGGCTGCGCAATCAGGTACGCCACTTCACATGAAGCTAACTGTGCGCTGTAATTGAAAAGGAAACGGTAATGATGATTCATAGAATCCCAACTGGATGGCGAAACAAAGATGTTGAACAGGCACATTACTTTAACGCCCTGTTCTTAAATGTCTGATTCATCTCATTTGGGGCTCGCTAGTGGGAAACAGCACCACTGAGTGACCTAACATTACCCCAATTTGCTGTGTCACTGGCTGGCAAACTGATAACTGATGCTTACACATGTATGACAGTGCTGCTGATCTCATTCTGCTCAGGTCATGATTGACTACACCGCTGATGATGAGTAGCACCACATTTCCCAAGGGACGGCGGTTTGCTGCTTCCTGGCATTGGGATGTGTTGCCTGACTGTACCTAAGTCAAGTGATATGGGGTCTACATCTTCACTTTTTACAGATTAGAATTTCTAATCATTTTGTGAAGGGTAATGGAAGGTTTGTTGTATCAGAAGTATCCAGTACAGATGTCTCTCCTGAGGCTAACGCTGAAGAGTAGTAAAGGAAGTACATAAAATAATAATGAATAAAGCAATCTCATAGTTTATAAATACTCCACTTAGCAAAACAAAGAATAATGAAAGGTGATATGGGATATTTTATTATTATTGTAATGTATATTATTATGTGTGTGATTTCAGTATTAACTACAGCCATAAAATGTATCGGAGTATGAATATCACTTTAGGAACTACAGTGAAGTGAAAGTTAAAAAGCCTGCAAAACTGTGAAATGCTCACATAAAGTAGCTGTACTTCAAAGTAAACGTGGCGCTGCTTTAGTGTTAAGAAGAAAGGAGAACAACAAAACGCAGATGATGTGAGTGGAGCGGAGCATGAGCGGAGTGAGCTTTATCAACACGTGGAGTACACTCCACATGTTCCACAGTTTTTCTCTGAGCCCAGACATGGTGACGAAAAGAAAAAGGAGAGTTTGAGAGAGACATTACAAATTTAGCTCCTTTCACACCTCAACACGCCCATCTAATTGATGCATGAGCGCAGATTGGCAGATTTGGAAAAAAATTTGTTTCGAGCTCACAATTGAAAAGCACTATTACCACTACTGACTCCCCAACAAGGGAAATCAGGGCACTTCACTTTGACCCATGGTTATTAGCACCGCTCAAAACATGGAGGTCACAAATATGTCACATAAATCAATTTAAAAACATAATCAAAGGTGATGGTAATGAGCAGCATAGTGAGTTTGGACATCCTACACTGAGCTAACTATTATCTCCTGGTGTGTATGCTAGGATAAAAATAATCCAAAGTGATCTTTATTGGGTCCCATAGTTTCACACTGGCAGCAGAACAATGGCTAAGCAGCGCAGAATAGCTCACTTTTCTGCCTGCCATGTTAACACATCACAGCATTCACACTGCACACTGTGCCGCGTCAGTGGAACATCAATGTAAAAGTGGGAGAGGAGTCTCTTTTTTTGAGCCATGCCTGTTGTCAGCCCAGTATGCCAAAAGAAAAGCTTTTGGGATGTATATCAACACATTGTTGTTGTAACGATAACATTTACAGAATGAATGAACATTTTCAAGAGATATCCTCTTGACACAGCTCTCAGTAGGCTACAAAACACAGCCCAAACACCTGGAAGCAAGAGGATTCACAATGGGCTCGCACATCATCCCGGTGGCTCGCCGCCGTGGTTCACAACACGTACAGTGAAAAGGAAAGCCAACAACAACTGAAAAAAATGTTTCATGTAAGTTTAAACTGTATTTCAGCATGGAGTATCTGCTCTGCCCCACAGCACAAAGACATGTGAGAGACAAACGCTTTCCAGCAGCTGCTTCGCTTCAGCGCCGCTGTGAAACAGGCACCAGGCGTCTCAGCACTGTGGTCTAGCTATGGGGGGGGGGTTCAGACTCAAACAGCAGCAGATGTTAACAGAAAGTGCTCCATAGTTAGGCTAGAGGAATAGGAATAATAAAGGGAAAGTCTTGACATGTGGTGCTTGGCTTATTGTGAGTAAAGGTGCTTGTACGTCTAACCCAATCAAACATGTAGACGTCACACGTCACAGCATTGTTAATGCGGTCGTGCACCATTTTGAAACATCTACAGCTGGAGTACGGTTCAGGTACAGTAGCCCCAACAGCTAAACAGACTCTGCCGTTACTAATAAGCATGTTATTGGGCTGTAACAAAATGAATGGTTATAGATGGCCACACGTTCTCCACCCTTTAGTCTCACTCAATTAGGTATACATTAGTCCTTTTATTTAAATGTTTAAACAAACATTTTATTTCTGGTTGACCAGACAAATGGTGGACTTAAGGATTAAAGAAGAGACTGTTAAAAAAAATGGATACCCTTTACAGCGCTGTATATTTGGGACATTCTCTACTCTCTACTTTTGGTACAAATGGGACGCAGCGTTTTCAATCCTTGATAACTTCAAATGAAGCTGAAACAAATTATTTACGGTGTTTTGGATACAGCATCACAGCATACATCTATAACATCTTTTTAGGTGTTGAACTGCTGTAAGGGCATATGAGACACAAATAAAACATTTTACCATAAGATTTTATGTGTTAAATACACTCTCAGATGAATGACCAGGAATACAGCAGGTGTATCTTGTTTACCTCATATCGTAAAATTGTCCAGGATAAATCACAATAAACTCACGGTGGTCTTTATTCTGTTCACTCCTCTTGTCTTCTCTCAACTATGATGAGTCACAGCTTCAAGTGCACGACAAACAACGTACCAATGTATTTTATGTATTAAATTGTACCATAGAAGAAGCTTGCACTATCATACGTCTGCTCGAACGGAAGCACAGCATTCCACTTTTTTGAAGCGTTCGCAAATCAGCATTTCTTTCCTTCATCCTTTAACTCCTTAAACTGAGACAGCATAAAGTTTGTCCCCTTGTCCGTCCAGAAACGTCTTGTTCACGTCCTAGCACCCACCGCGCTGTTCCACTTCGGGGTTAAATGCTGCAGCTTGACCGGCTCTAACCTATGGAACATGAGCAGAACGCCCAGGCCGATTGAGGCGTATACATGATTTAGTGAATTATTTAAGTATGCCAGTCTGACTTTGAGAAAATCGATTCATTGCACTTTCAGTCCGACTAAAGTGTTTACATGTATTTTAAAAGTCTAGTTTTAGTCGGACTAAAGCAATAATTACATTTTTTCAAACGTCATGTAAACCCATTGACTGATTGCAATGTGAGATGAGTGACATTTTGATCAGGGTATTTGTTACACAGGGAAAATTTATTTCCAAATATCAGCCAGCATGTGACGTAATCGAGGATCCAAAAAAAAGTAATGTAATAGGTGCGTACATAATATTGTCTATATCACATTTGTTGATAGGTTGTTTTGGCAAACTGGGTCGCAAACGTCTACCAAATTACATAATTCACAGACACAGAGCAACACTGACACCCCACTGGAGTCACTATAACACTTTGATTAAGTGTACATTTTGATTAGGACACAGCTTTGTACTACTTAGTTACTTTCTGTTTCTAAGACGAGACTTAATGTCTGCTTAGTGATGACTGTGTGTGTGTGTGTTTTTTCATGTCTATCTATTTGACCTGATCTGACCTGTGATGAGCTCTGCTGAGTGAGCTTCATCTTGAACAGAACAACAAACAGGAGGAATATTCATTTCTGCTGATTTAGAGATTCACAGAATTTCCAGTATATTCAGTGTCACAGATTATTTAAAACTAGAGTACTATCGAGTACTATCACAAGGATCAGAGGAGGGAGGTAACTAAGTACATTTACTAATCGTATATTCAAGTACAGATTTGTGGGACTAGTGCAGGTGCATTTCAGTTTTGAGTGACCTTTTACTTGGTTCTACTCTACTTGTTGTAATACTACACCAGATAAATATGTCAGCTCTTACGTGCATAAATGTAAACTGCATGTTTATGCACCAAATTATTTCTTGGACTTTGAGAGAATTCCCATAACCTGGAGTAGAGTGCACTATGCAATATTTTAACTGATCTGAACACGGACAAATCCATAAAAATGGATGATGTATCACCATGTCAGGTAAACAGCCTCACATCTCCAGCAGTCTTAACGTTCTTACAGATGAGCACTTTGACACAAGGTTCCTCGTGAACATTGGTGACATAGGGGATGATTCATAAAATTTGGTATCAGACTTAACATATTGGACAGAGCAAATAATATCACACTACCATGTTGCTTCATTCACAACACTGGCATTTCTGGTGTTTTCCTGAAAGAGGAATGCCTACAAATCTTCCTAATTTTCATGCCAGATAAGACTAAAATGAAGTCCATTTTCAGTCTGGCACCAAATTTCTGTGGAATCTGGTATATGCTTTCAACTTTATTTGGCTCACTTGTGTATTAGTTAAAAATAAATTTGTTAGTCACAATTTGATCTGATCTCACAGAACCTCACATCCCTCAAGCATTGCTTCCTCCACCGGTGAGGAGTGGTGAGCGTACATCATCTCTCAGGTGATTCTGGCGTGTATAATGGTTTTATCTGTGTATTTCCATATTGACAGAAAATACAAGTTGATCCTTCGGCGGCCGCAGTGAAAGGCTTCCTTGTGTACATCTCTGCTGCTATTGATTATCTTGAACACAAACAATCATTGATCAGGTTGAAGATAGTGATGTTGAATAATTCAGGCAATAAGCGCAGCCAAGTGCTTTGGAGTGAAAGGCTGATACATCACATTTATGAATCTAGACTCCAACAGGAAGTAAGACAAAGTCCCAGGCTACATGGTAATGTGGTGCGCGCGCGTGTATGAGTGTTTATGTGTGTGTGTTCTGTGTGCTTGGTAAGTCACAGAAGGTCTGGCCTGCCTGAGGGCAGTACTCACATCTCGGTGTGAAAGATATGGGGGTGGCACTGCCACACAGCCTGAGAGGATACACTGTCTGAGGTCTGAGATGGAGTGAGGAGGGGAAGAGAAAGAGAAACATATACACACACACACACACACACATTCATGTTAAAGAGTGAGGGGGGAACAAAGAGAGCGAAGGAGGAAGGGAGGGAGATAAGCGCCTTAGAGGGTGGGAAAGATAACCACCAATAGGGAAAACAGCACAGAAGCCGAAAGTGAGCGAGCAAAACAGACACAGGAAGAGAAAGAGAGATATAAGAGGCGCGAGGCTGAATTTAATAAATTAGATCAGGCGCCTCGCTGGTTTCCTAGCAACCCAGACAAGACGAGCCTGGTCTGGCCTGGTCTGTGCTCCAGAGTAAAGGTCCTTCTCCTCTTCTACCAACTCCCTCCTCCTCCTCGTTTTCCTCTTCACTCATATGAGCAGTAAACACAATCAGATTTACAGACACCGATGGCTTACATAGAGGCAGAATCATTAATCGTGGCGCTGTAGGTGTACAACACATATACATTCTAATGATGCGAATGGTTGTTTACTAAAAATATACGTATGATTTTTTTTCTTTACCTATTATAAAGAATACATTAGGTTGCAGCATGCATGATGTCAGTGCATTGTATGAAGTAGCTGGGAGAATGTTGTAGAGGTATACACAAAAGGAGTCCCCCAAGATAATTGAATTTAGAAGGCAGTGTAGCATGACACAGTTCGATTTACACAAGAACAAAAGATTGAGCTTTTATTGTTGCATGTATAACTTCTGTTTCTGCTGTTAAAGTGGGAGCACAGCATTTCAAAAACGTCCATTCAAAGATAAAAGGCGGTAAGCGAATGCCAAATATTTTAATAATAATATAACAGTTTTGGATACAATAATTTGTCCAAAATTATAAAATAGATAATAATCTATACAGAATTAATAAACAGTTGTGTTTTCCTCTTTTTTTCACATTAACAGAAGGAGTAACAGCCAAACAGAAATGATTGGGCCTCATGGATCTCCACAACAAGTCACAGCACAGTAGACTGTTTCAGATCTGCATTCTACACGAACGGGGTTGACAGCCGTCCATCTTGGAGGCTTCAAGGCATGACGCAGCAAAACAGTGTGCTCATTAGACAATCTATTTACTCGAAACTGTGGCAATCTGGTGCTTTACCTCCTCATACCTTCAGCAGCCCTCTTTTTGACCAGTCTTCCAAATGATGATGATGATGATGCACCTCTTACTCAATTTAACTGGGACTGGTCGAGTGTTCGCAGAAGTCCAGCTAGAGTAATCAATCCCATAACTCATCAGGCTCATATGCTCTGTCAATGCTGTGAGTCACAGGTCTGGCCTGGCCCCACCCTGCCATGTTCTGTTTTATGGTCTCTTGTCAGAAAATGATGGCATCATTGTATCTTTATAGCTTGCACCCGGAGGTGTGCTCCAAGATAAATGCTTTATATCCAGTTAATGCACCTGATAAACCACGTATCAAAGCTCGCAGTTTGTAGTGTCTGTCATCTTTGTGGATGTACTACCATACAGCATGATAGAATTCACTCCCAGGCAGGCTAATATGAACATTACTGATACATTTCTTATTGAGAATCCTTTGCCAAAAGTAATTTACATCTACGATACCATTGAGAGGAAAGTTCATTATACCCACCTCAATCACTCCCTGAACAGCTGAGTGGGACAAACTGCACCCGCTGGCTCCATATGACTCGGAAATACTTTCACATGAGCTTGCATATTTCTCCTGTATTGATCAAGGGGCAGTAGAATAAAAACAGATAGAGTGTCTTTGCGATCGATACGTGTTAATGTTGTGCAAGCTTCCGAGTGCAGATTCAAGGATGGAAACAGGGACGGGAGAGAAAAAAACCAACAATTACACAACCGCTTGGCATTTTGTTCCATCCTATGCCTTCCTCTTTTGGAGAAGCAGCCTTGTTCCCTGTCCTACCTTCACAATCATCACACACATTTAGCACAATGGATGAGGTTAAATATTTGCACTCCACCACGTCGTTGAGTCTGCGTGCTGTGCAGATGGAAAAATGGACACAAAGGAGTGGCGATATTGGTGAAAAGTGAAGTGTCTCAAAGGGAAAGGCAGACAGAGATCAATGAGGACATTTCCAAGCATTCTATCCCCTCATCTGCATATGAGTGCTCTCTAGTGGCTATAAGAGGAAACTACAGAGGTGAAATGCTAACGTAAGGGAATCATTGGCAGAGTTGACAGCTCTGAAATGATAAGGGGAGTTGCAGAAAAAATATTGACTCATCTGTCACGTTAACTCTGTTGAAATGAAGAGCAAAAGGATGCAAGCGGAAGGAAATATTGTTGCGTCACATATTAAACACGAGACGCAAAAGCAGACCTCTGTCTTATTCATATGCAGGACAAAAGAAATGTCACGATTATGCCAAACGTTTTATTTACACGTGTCTTTACATTTAAACAGACAATAAATGCTGGGTTGTCAAAAAAAATATGGCTTAGGTACAAAATTCTGATGCAAGTCAATATTTTATCCATTTTATCTTCTCAACTCATTCTTAACAATCACTGTTTGACATAAAACTGTGAATAAACAAATGCATAGTTCCCTGTGATGAAGCTGCAATAATAGCACCGCTGTGCTTACACCGTTCTTTAAGACCGCAGGTGAAAGACAGTAGTTTTAACACCGAAACCACAAAAAGAGGATTTTGATTAAGAAATCAACTATCTTTCACACTCTGATGGCCATGAAGCAACAGTGTAGTGTTGCAGCTCTAAATCTGTTATAATTCAGGAATATAAGAGGTAGAGTGACATAATATTGTACAAAGACTTTACACCATATGCTTTGATTAGAAAAAAAAACTGAAGTCACTGGCTGAAAGCTTATTGTTAGCAAAAAAAAAAACAAGTCATTAAACAAGCCAACAGTGGCTCATATCAAAAATGGACAAACTTTTAATGCAATGCCAATTAATGCAAACATTACTTAAAATGAGCGGTCACTGTGGAAGTGGTTCAAGCACACAGCAAGTCTATCTGCACACGTTTCCATTATTTATCTATACTATGATATATACATTAAGGCAGAAATGGTAGTCAGACATTCATATGCGTGTACAGAATTTATAGGATTTCTATACAAGATTCATTGCATAATATGCCCAGGTGGAGAGTGTCAGGTAAAGAAATACACTTCAATTCATTTTAACATTCCTGAGTAAATTGAGATACATCTTGTAACCTAGGTTACTCAAAAGTAAAATTGTCTATTTGTATTGACATCAATCCTATTGATATTTATTAATATTTGGAGAAAAATTATTTATTGCCCCGATCACAGTATAATTTGTACTGTGCATGCTGTTCACACAACTTTAAAATTATTATAACAATAAATAGAGTTAATGTGGATATAAATGTACTGACATTTGCAGGTAAAACATTCTCTAAAAGGGAGACATATTTCAAAAGTTTATGCCCAGATCTTCTTGAGGTCCCAAACTGTAAACAGTTCTCATGAAGATGAATCAAGACCATTTGTTTGTTTGTCTCAGTAGGAGCAGTCTGTGGCCCCACCAAATGCTGGCGCTATGTCTCGAGCATAACATAGAATACAAAAACAATCCTGTATGCAAATATTCATGTGTCTACATACTGTTTAAGTTTGTATCCAAACCTGCTATGTAGGGATAAATATACAGTTTTTTAGGTTACCATCAGGGTTGGAGTCATTTGGGAAAAAACCTGGGACAAACAGTTACGAGCTCCTTTCCCAACCTTTTCTCTAACTGAGAAATAATATTGGTACTAAATCACAATCTGTTAACTCAAGGTAAACAAAATGCTCACCCCATCACCAAAAGTCAATAGACAAGTAAATGTCTAGTTTTTTATATTTTCTAGTGGTGTCAACGGTTAACTTATCTCCATGTAGAGAAAGAGGCATTTTGTGAATTCATCTTATGAGTGATTATTAGTGGGGAAAACTGAGAATTAAAAACAGGCATTTACATTTTTATAAACGTTGGATACGATTTCCGACAAATATGCAGTGTGGAACATCCTCTTGCTGGCTGGAAATAAATCTATACCTGTTTCCTGGTGCATTGTTATAATGTATACTTCCCATCTGTGTCATAACCATTTGGACAACCATAAACTACAGGAAATACCTCGTACCTGAATACATGATTAGCAAGCACTGCGGCACTGATGAATGTACTGATGTTTTCCATCAGGTAAGATAATCACAATGAACTGCAATGTTTGTTTGTTTTTCCCCCAAGGGACAATGAACATGTGTGTTCATGGGTCATGTTCACTAACTGGCACTTGATGCAACACTGTCATCATTTTTGCCCGTGCAAGAGAGAGATGTAATCAGAACCCATTTAATCTCTGCTGGTCTGTTGTTGCTGCTCGCTGTTTTTTTTAAATAAATGGTACCTTAAGCGGACTTGATTGATGTTTTTAGGTCAGAGCTTGTATTAATATCACTGATCAAGAGAAGATAACATTATCTTCAATATGACATGAAGTAAGTCTGGTCAAAATGAGATAGGTGTGCTTTTTGGCAAAAATCTCCTTTGAAAAATTGGGATTCATATCAGTCCACACTGGTTGATAAAGTTTTAGTGATACCTTTTTTGTGCAGAGTAACAGAAGTTGAGCTTTAGTCCACTTGATCACACACTTTCAAGACACAGCGGTTGAAATCCACGGGCTGGTCAGCGTACACATAATGGCCGGCTCCACGGATAGTCTGTCAGGAAGGACAGGAAGCATGGAGGGATATTTATAAACATCAGGAGGACAGAGAGAGAGTCAAATAATTCAACAAGGAGGTTAGGTTGTTTGGGCTGCATTGGTCTGACTCATGACCGTGATATTTCAAAAACTACAGCTTTCAGTGGAATGTTGCAAAGAAAGATCCTGAAAATGTAATTTAATAAAACCACAAACTGTAGAAGTTATTACTTGAAGAACCACATTGAAAATAATTTAATATGCTGCTAAATGATTGTTTTGGGTTTTCTTTTTAAGATCACAAATCTACAATAAATATTTCAATGTCTCGCTAAATTACCTGTTTATCAGCAACACCTTCATACAACATACACCGATCACACTATACTACATATAAAACAGGACACAGCTGGATAATCCACAAAGATGGTAAATCCAACATGAACATGGCAGGAGAAACTAATAAACACGTGGTAAGACCAATTTGAAGAAACTCCATGAACTTACAATGATCTCCACATGAGAGTGTGGCCTCATCGTTTTGATGGTACTGCCTGAGATGCTGTCTACGCTGGAGCGAGAGCCATAGATGACAGTGATGGGGACTGCAGTTTGAAGCTGGTCGAGTCTGTGCAGCATTGGCCTTTTAGCCCAGCCAGAGGGAAGGGTCATGTTCTTAAAAGCCGTTTCCCCACTGTGATATATGAAAGCAAAATGAATCTGATTCAGGAAAAGGCATCATTAAACTATTACATCATTACCGATTGGCCTTTTTAGAAAAATTGTTCCAGGAAGTAAGAGATGAGAAAAAAAAATTGATAATGAGAAGAAGAAACCTGATGATGGACTGACGGGCAATGGCTAAATTAGGGAATTTCACATTACACAACAACACAAAATCATGGAGCATAAAGAAAAAAAATAATCATCATAAATACACAGCACCAAGCTACAGTAAACATGTGCCACAATCATTTTAGCAAATTCAAAACACTTCCTTTACATAATCAATACACCAGTGTGCAGCTAAAAGCCTGCTTTGTACTGCTTTCTCTACTGTGCTGGTGCAGAATGTGGGTGAGATAGACTGCTACAAAATAGTACTTTTGTGTACGCTTGCTGCCTACAGGCAGAAGTATGCACACTAAAGATTTGCCTTTGTGCATACCTGTAATGAAGTAATTGGATTCACCTCTTCCTGTCTGTTCACAAGTTGCTACTATCTGGAGGCTTGTGTTAAACCACAAAATTCACCCAGATAGTTCTGGGAGCAAGGACTTCCCTGTAAGCTCTCTGTGCTTCAAAACGAAACCAACAAAAGGTCCTACCATTGTGATTTTGTAGCACTCAGCTGACTCATATTGTTAAGATTCTCAACAGAATAATGAGGAAGAGACATAAAAACAGACCTGGGGCTTTGCACATTAAGGTGGTAGATGTATTCCGTCACTGTGTTGTCACTGAACATGGAGGAGAACTTCCTTTTGAAGTCCGGTCTCAGAGTTTGGACCAAAGTGAGACCTGTTAGGCAACAGAGGAGACGCAGCAGTGATGAATCTATCCATGTACCAACTGAAAAGCAAGACTGTCTTATTATAATGTAGACGATGAGGAACGATAGTGAAGTTTTCAAATGTTTCACCAAAATTTTACTGAAACAACCAAAATGATGTTAAATGAAAGAGTGTGCACAGTCCTGCACTCATATTGGTGGTTTTATTGTGGGATCAACCTAAACTTTATATAACTTGTGTCATATCTAGTAATATCCATATTTCTCATTTATATATTTCAATGTAACAAACGATTGGCGTGACTATCGACTGCATTTTGCCTGATATCATCCCTATCAATTTCTCATTTGTCATCATATTGTCCTGCCTAAGGGATCATTAATGTTTAACGTAATTGCCTATAACACTGTGTGTCTCTGCTGTCTTGTAGTTTACCCAGTGGACCAACCAGTCGCAGGCCAGCCAGGGGGTTAAAGGGACTGAGCATGGCCCCAAGAGCTTTGATCCAAACTGGGATCGGACGATCCGCCTCTGATGTGTCAGGACACTCAGGAAAACCCCAGGGCTCCACCAGGATTAAGTGCTTTATTCTATAAAACAGCAACACAAAGTAAACAGTCAACTGACAGTGGGCTTACAAGGTGCAGCATATTTTACTATTGTAGTCAACTTAGTCTTTATATTTTTACCAATATCACAAAAGGTTTGAAGGCCTAAATAATAACACATTGTATATCTCCAACTCAAGTAATCATACCTAATTAATACCTTAATTAACAAAATTCTAAATATGTTTACAATATACCTTACAGAAAAATGTCTAGCTTGTTTTTAGGTAGAATATAAAAGGCCTGCATCATATTATTGTCTGGTTTGAATTTCGAAGACTACACAATTTGCCCGTTTAGAAATTAATGTTGGTTTTCAGATGTACTGCCATGATGGTGAGCTCAGGGATGGAGTAGGGAGTGTGCCCACGAAGATGTTGATGGGGAGCAAATATCGTCCCTGTCTGTGCAGCTCTCTGTAACATTCACCCGACCGTGACAGCACGTACAAAAAAGTTATTTATCTGAAGAAAGGATGAAGCTCATCCAGAGAGGTTGGATTTTAATAGTGTAAAGCCCTGTCAAGTGCAAGTGTCATGACAAAGGAGGAAGCACTTGGGTAACAAAATTGTTTTTTAACCCACTTCTCAAGAAAGACAGTGTGTATTACATTTGGAAGCCCAGCCATCCAGCACCAAATATCCATGTGCGCTTATGAATGGATTGATACATTCATCTTCTCTGTGCAGTTATTCATTGCTACGGACTACTCCCGCTGCCACCGGGTAGAAGAATGACATAGACGCAACAACCTGGACTGGTTATCAGTGCTTTGGACACATTTTTTTTTCTAAATTCTATGCCTAAAACACAAAACAGTATAGAAATTATGTTTTGACCGCTATTGTTGAGGTCCAAGTGAACAGTGAGTATGGGTCACACATTGTGTCCCTGATCAAAAGCATCTCATGTTATTACTTAGAGGCCATTTGGAACACTGAGATAAAAATAAAAAGTAGACAGGAGGAGGGAATTTCTTTAGTGTTACTGATGAAGGAGTGTGATAAGGGAGTGAGGACATTTTATCACACGTTGCTCTAAGAGAGCAGTTTCCTGCTTGAGTTTAGGGACACGGTAAGACAAACTATAAAGTAGATAGCACGGAGAAGGGGACAGGCAGGGAGGACACTGCTGTTATCACAGGTTAATGGGACGTACTGCGTTTGTTCTTTTCTCTAAAACCTATAAAAGCCAACTGTGTAGGAACTGTTTCTGCACCAGCAATTCAAAACAACATATTAAATGTAAATCTCATTTAGACAGTGAACTTGAAAATTAATATCTTTTCATTTGTGGTCTTTACATGAAACTCTTTATCAATCAGCATCCAAGATAATACCTTAGCAATAGGTGAGATACTATGGTAAGCTAAGCAGTAGCTCACAGCACCATGCATGCTTAGTAAGATAACATCCATAAAGCTACATTTACACTAATAATTGCATTGCTGTCCCATTATTGTCACATTGTTGTAATCTGTATCTCACACCAATGACAATCAGCATGTTAAGCTCCTAAAGATACATGAGAGCAATGTATTAATTCATATATCATAAATAACAGAACTCCCTGATACTCTGTGAAAAGCAGAGCACAGAGGTTGATACTCAAGGAAGTGCCTCTAGAGTCTGTGTGAGATAAAGGTCAAAATTTCTTTGAAATAATTAACTAACCATCTAAATGGCCTTATCTTTCAAATTGAATGATCACCAACACGTTAGACAAGTACAGTTGAACCATAACCCAGATTTCATGCTAATGAAATTTCCAGTGAGACTGAACCAGGTTTTAATTTTTGGATGACCGTGTGTTTTATGAATAGCTTACTTATCATATGGCTGAGATACTGCAGTAACGTGAAACACTAAAAGTAGCTCTTAACATGATGAAAGAGGAGATTTCTCTTTCCGACACTTTAAATCTGGTGCTTTGTTTTTCATTAATCTACCATTCTAGAACACTAAAAACTGAGTCAACTCAAATGAGCTCACAGTTAACATTCAAAACACATTACTGGAGACAATGCTATGGTAAGTATTCGAATATTAATTTTCATAGTCAATTGACAATTTATTTAAGTCTCGCAATGACAAATTAAAAAGATGATGAGTTCCTATAAATACAGAAATATACATTAGGTTTCAAGATAACTTTTATGAAACACGCCATTAAAAAAACAAAAGTCATGTTTACATTACAGCTCTTAATTATTATCCCTTGTATTCTGTATTTCTCATACTGCATTTGCTGTGTCTTATGCACATGTAATAATCACAGCTGCACACTGAATACATCACATATCCACTGAATATCTGAGCACAAAAATCCAAACCGCACAAATCTACATTAGAATAAAGTGCATACACTCCACTCACCTGCCTGGATATTTAAGAGAGTATGACAATGCCAAGTATCCACCCAGGTTGTGTCCCACCAGCACCATCATCTCCAGGCCAAGTTTTTCCCTCCACTCCTCTATTGCTGCCACAAACTGGTCCTCTGCCTCCTGTGGTTCTGAAGAAAACACAGGTCTGCTGCTCTGGCCAAAGCCCAGCAGGTCCAGAGCATAGACAGGCCGGTGCCGGGTGAGAGCATCCAGGTTTTGAGCCCAAAGTCCCACACCACCCCCGAATCCATGCAGAAAAACCACAGGGGTTTTGTTTTTAACACTGTCATTGTTAAAAGTCAGGGTCCACAGCTGGTTGCCATGGGAGATGGAGATGTACTCTTTTGAAAAATTGCTTTTCACACCTGGAATAAAGAAGATAGACAGTTGTTAATGTTTATATCCATTTACTGAAAAGGAGAGAACTTAATTTCCTTTTATATGTTATATTCTTTCCAATACTATTAGATTTACCATTTAGTCTTCAGTTATTTGTGGTGATCATATTTACATACACAATAGAATGCTTGCTTCAGAAAGGTATATAAATTGTGTCGTTTCATCTTATTAGTGATAGTTGAATTAGTAAAGCTCCCACGCTCGTAAACTTATATGTGGTGCAGGAAGCTTAAAATGCAAGTGAACAGGCTAATATTACATCGCAGCATCCTGTCCTCTGCTGTCCTTAGCTGGCTCTGAGAGGTAGGACACCATGATGGCAGCCAGTTGGGAATCCAACACCACCTACACATAAAGAACAGCAACTTCCATCATCGGATTTATTGGCATAATCTTCAGAATCACATTTAAAATCTGCGTCAAATTACACGAGAAACTGAAGCGCGTTGATCAATTGTGTATGCCTAGAGCAGTCTACTCTTTGTGACGTACAGAATATTGCCAACCAAACAGACTGCACTTTCAAAGACAGGCTGTGGTGATGCACTATGGTTTAAGGATAGAACTGTACGGCGCTGTAAACTGTAATCCTCTGTCCACAAAAATTGGGCAGCCTTTTTATTTGATTGTAACAATTGTTGTCAACCATGTCACCTGGGCAAAGGGTCTGATGTTGAAAGACCTCAAACCCCGAGTGAACCCAGGTACAGCACTGATGATTTGTCCCAATACATGTGTCAGATTCATGAAAAATTATTAAAAGTGGAGATATTTCCATGTTCTTTTTATTTCATTTATAGTTTTGCTTGAAAGCTTTGTAATTACTTAATGTGCAAACATACGGGCACACAAGCCCGATCTCAGCAAACAGCAAACACTCAATGGTCAACACATTCTTACTCCCCACTATTTTCCAATATAAAAATGGGAAAATATTAGGAAATAAGATCGCTTCATGGGATTATGACCACGGGATTATCTTGTTGGTCTCTCTTGATGTACATCTTTGCATGCGTCATTTGATGACAATCACATTCATTATTCGGTAGGCTATGAATAAATACAATTAACACATTGAGGGTCACTGTCCTCTATTTATACTTTTATTTCTGATTATGAAATGGAACTCAACACCAAAATGTCATCAGTGGGAGTTCAACCAGGCTCAGGAGATTGATCTGTACTGTAGGTGAAGCGATCATCTGTGTCACAGTTTGTCTGTCACCACACGACTGCACAAACAGACACCCACAAAACTAAAAGTCTGGAAGTTGTCCTTTACCATGTGGAACAATGAGGTTACCTTAATGTGGTGCCCACGTATTCCTGCATGTTTCTGTACAAATTTTGACCACCAACAACAGCCAGCATTCTCTGGACAACCCTGGAGGCACACAAAATTAAACAAAAATTAGAAGAGGGCAATAAGCACGAGCTGACTGCTGACAGAAATACGCTGCTCCTCAATGGCATTGCTGCAATACCGGTTCCATTGACTGCAGGTTTTCTGTCCAACCAAACTCCTAAACCAGCTGAAAATATCTATCAGCATCTACTCTCTGACTGATGCTGACCTGATCATTGAAATCAAAGGATGCTTTGTTCTCTGTTTGACTGAAAGCCTGCTGACTCTGGGCTCTCCATGGCACACACTTGGCACACCTTCTGTGGCAAAACAGATAACAGGTGTATTTTACAGGAAGGTGTAAAATGTATTTTTCCATAGAAATAAGAATAACCTTGTATAATAATATCAACTACTATATAAACATTAATTTTATTTGATTATAAGTGATTGCAAGGTTTCAGTGGGCTGCGGTCATGAAAAAAAAGCAGGCTGCAGTCTATCCCAGGTTTGACACATGGAGACAGACAACTCAATCACACTCCCATTCACACCTATGGTCGATTTAGATACTCCTATTCACCAAAACTGTCTGTATTTGGAGGTGGGAGGAAGCCAGAGTACCTGGAGGAAACCAACGTGAACACAGGAAGAACATTCAAACTCCACACAGAAAAGATCAGGGTCGGCCCGGTACAAGAACCCAGGACCCTTTTGCTGTGAGTCAATAATGCCAACCACTGAGCAACCGTGTCGCCCTGATGTCATATGAAGGCAGGATATTAGAGTTACTCAATACTGTACATGTCCAAACATGACACCAATAGATAAATATCTTTATTTACATAATATCAAGGGGGTACTCCAAATGACACCAATGTTTTGTGTACAAACGTTTGAGACCCAGTCAGGACACATGTTCTCCCCTAAAACAAATTTTCAGGACAGTAACATGTGCCTTAACCCAGATTATTCCTTGGGATTTATTTTATCTATCAAACCACCTGTTCTTCAAAGTTGGCGTGTTTTGGAATGAAGCAAATGAGAGAAAAGAAAAAAAGAAATTAAGTAAACTGTACAAGTTGGAAGCAGGTTTTAACAAAACCCTGTTATATGTAAATACACATTTTTTAACATGTTACATGTAAAAACCTGCGCCCCTCAGTTACCTCTGTTAGGTTTGTTTACCCGAACTGACAAGACAAACTTCACTTTGCCTGTATGACAGTGACAAATTTAACAAAACTACTCACTATCTTTGCAAAAGCTACAGATTTAAATACCTTCGGTCTCTCTGTATCCTTCCTCTAGCCTTCATGAACAGTGTGTGGCGGTTAAGAGAAGAAACTTACCCTTGTGGACCTGGCGCCGCAAGCTCCCTTTGCTCGGCCATTCTTCTTTACGACCTCTCTGACGCTTTTTCAAGTCATGTGATCACGTTGTAGTCCGCGTCACTTCAATAACATTGAGTGTGTTCGCTTTTCTATACATCGTCTACGCCGAGCGGCGTCTTTGCGCCAGCCACGTTCACTAAACCACGCCCTTCCGCTTAGCCCCTCTTTTTAAAAGCTTTCACGATAAGCAAATTAAGCGCTCACTTTGACTCCATATGAAGCAGTGCGGAAGAAGATTTTGTGTTAAAATCTAAACAGGCACAGGAGGAGAGAGTTCTGGTAAGTAGCTAAAACAGACTTCTATATTGGAACTGGTTTTGCATAGTAAGCTGAAGGCAGCGTTGTTTTGTTTTTTATGACGGCGTTTGACACACGCTAAAAGTACCAATGTTCTTGCATTGTGACTCGTCGAGTCTAATCTTAGTAAATGCATTGACACGTTACCTTCTATAAAGAAGTACTGCAGTCAGTTCTTTCAACCAACAAACACAATGAATGGATCTTGAAATAAACTATTGTTAGCTACCGCTACAAATTTCAAAAAGCAAAAAAAAAAGCATCATTCCATGAAATGTTTATTCTGAATAATTAAGTAATTAATCTCTAAATAGAATAACAATCAGAGATAGCAGTCTAACCAAAAGTGTGTTTTTGTTAGAATGTTTCTACTACATAAATAGGTATAAACCATCTGATTTAGACAGGTGAAAATACATTTAAAAGTGATTCTTGTCCTAAATCTGACTTTAGTAGACACACTTAGTGGTACAAAATATCAATCAAATTTCGTCTGATCCAAATGATGCTGAACAAAATAGATAAAGCAGCAAGAGATGACAGTTACAAATTACAATTGATGCCACCTTTTACTTGCTTAATAAAACCAGGCATAGACAATTTATTGAACTGCCGACATATATCAATGGTCGAGGTGCTTTGCAGTGTGTGAAAGAGCTGATCTTTGGGCAACGACCCCACCCATATCCAGCTTTCTTAAAATTTGACTGCTGTTGATGTTCTAAACTCTACAGGTTTACCAATATCACACACAGAGAAATTGGTCCTATGGGAGTGTCTGTGCCTTTTTCAGAAACCTTTTCTGGGTTTTACACCAAACCCTTTTATATATATATATATATATATATTACTGTAGCTATAGATAAACTTAGTGTTTTCTGTTAAGCTTTATCATCAGTGTGTTCCAAAGGTAGCAGTCGCTCAGCTTAAGTGAGTCCGCACTGCTCAGAATTAGAGCCTTTATTTAATCAACAGAGTTTATTTCACATTCCAACCAGAAACAGGCAGTAAAATTAATAAAGACAGAATCAATTCATCTGTTTTTTATTTGAGTGTGTGTTCAAGTTCAAGTTCATGTTTGCAAATAAAACAGAACTTTCTGTGGCCCATTCAGAATACTAAATTCTTGTCTGAAAGATTTATCTCAGAAATTAATGACACAGTGTGTGACACAATATTCTTCAGAAAGCGTTATCGCTTAATCGGGAAGAACAAGTAACACGTTTTCAGAAAAGATAAATTGGGCAAGGGTGACTTTTGAGCTTTGCCTTCTCTGTTAGAATTTTGTAGAAAGTTCAGGTTCATATTTTTTTATGTTTTGTCATGTTTTGGTGTGACACATCTACACAGAAATATAATTATTTTGTCAGTTACTCAACTTCAGGAAGCACACTCATGGTCACACAAAGTTGTTTTAATCTCACCGAAAGATGTATCTGTCATAGGATATTAATGGGAGTCAGATTAATAAAGTAGGCTCAATTCATAGTTTTTCAAGTTAGTACTTACATCTACTTAATTGCATTCTTACTGAAGCTATCTGTTATCTAAAATTAGTCCTTTTTAGATGTAAATTTCTTCCACACCTCATAAGGCTTAAAATTGTACATCCTTGGCAAATTGAGACATGTGAATTTGAGTGTATTCGAGTATAACATTCTGAATAAGGATTCTAATTATTTTGTCATCGCATTTGTCAGTCCAAACTTAGGTGTGACACAAGTCATCCTAACAACAGTTGACAACAATGGCAGCGAAATAAGATGTGATATGATAGTTGAGATGCATATTCCCTGAAGGCTTCAGTCATGATGATTGAGGCCCTTGTGCTAAAATCATCTGACCAACAATTGTTATTATTATTATTTTTTTTTTTTTTATTAAGTTTTGACACCGATTGGTGTGTTTAAATGTACATAAGAAAGAATTACAGGAATTTTCTCATTGGACCAGTGAATGTCGATTGCCAAACAGCTCTAATTTAGAACAAAGGGGTCCTGTTTGACATGGTTTTAATGAATGACTAATAAATACACATGAATTGTTTGAACTAGCGCAGGAAGCCTGGATCCTTATTTTCCATCATACCACATTTATTGACCTGCTAAAGCCAGCATGAGAAGCTGATGATTGATTGACCGATCGTCTAGTTTGTTGCAGAGTCAGTAATGGTGGGTGTGACAGCTGAAAGAGAAGTTTGCTGTGTGGCTTTGTGAACGGGAACACAAACCTACGTCCACAGAGTGTGGAACCTTTCACACACCAAGCTGCAGTAACACACATATTCTAACTTTTAACAGATCAGCAGGGCAGCTCCACCCCGAGCCTAGAACAGAGATACGGATTAGGTGAGTACTGAACACACACACACACACACACACACACACACACACACCGGCACACACCGGCATATAGAAACACGCTCTGAACTGAGCAGCATGCTGTCAGTCAGTTTATTATAGTTTACAGGGCATGAGGTGCCTCTCTGCCAGTGTCTATTTTATGAGACATGCTTGGCTGCTGAGCTCCACTCTCTGGCCTCAGCTGTCTCTGTCAATAAGTTGTCACAATCCATATACACATATCCAGACACACACACACACACACACAAACACAAAAATTATCAGAGATTTGCAAATTGCCAATAAATCAACTGTTGATCATTTACTGCTTGGTATTTATGGCTTCATGGCTGGGAGTAGACTGTTTCTTACATGACGCACCTTTTGTAAACTTGTCAATGGTGTTTACAGAATGGATGTGTTGAAAATGTCACAATTATCATAATCTAACCTTAAATAGACCAATCCTGAATTTGTTTTAGTCCATGTATGTACTCAACATTTTTCTAGCTTACACTTTCTAATTAAAAAAAAAAATATTTCTGCCAAATCGTCTGTAAGAGCCAAGTTGTTATTGGTTTAGCCCTGGTATTCATCACAGACCCCTAAGTGTCATTATTACAGTTATTTAGAGGCCATACGAAACATCTATGTTATTCATTATTTCCTCATTTGTTTATGGTCCAGGGGCTCTTGCAGGGGGAAAATGCTACAAGAGTCATCAGTGGACAGCGATGGCTCTATGTTCACCCCTCTGGTGGTGCTGGAGCTAGCCTCAGACACCAAGGAGGAAGCCGTCTCATGGCTACTGAGCAGGATAAGAGACAAGGAACAGAATGGAGGTGTGGATTGTTATTTATCTATAACAATCCTATGTGGTCAAAATATCCTTGTTTAGAAATGCACTAATGTGTGCCATACGTGACTGTATCTCAGGTGCTGAGCTGCTGGTAAAGCAGCTGGGCCCTGGGGTCAGTAGTCTGGAAAAGGAAAATCCCAATATGTTCCTGGTGGGGGCATCAAGGCCGAGGATACTTGCTGGTGCGGAGGAAGTGGGGCTCTTCAAGGAGTTCTACGACGGATCAATGAGATCCTTCACCTGCATCAACAAGCACAACTTCAAAGACTTTAAAGGTACCCTGCAAATCTTAGTATTTTTACAATGAATGAATTTTACATGTTATTGGTCAAATTTTTAAAGCATAGGCTGCACTAATGCTGACGCCAAAATACGGCATTATTATTATTGTTGTTACTGGCATGTGTTGTTAGTCTCTGATCTGCTTTCTGTTCAGGGGATGGCGATGGCTTCCTCAGCATGGCCGAGTGTCAGTACATTATAAAACATGAACTGGACACATTACGAGCCAGACATGAGACACATATACCAGGATACTCTCAGGTCAAGCTCTACCCAGGGAAATCTATCAGTGAGTCTCTGCCTGTGTGTCTCTCTCTTAAATTCCCTGTCAACAGCTAAGAATAACCAGTATCTGATCTTGAAAAACGAGTCTGATAGTCAATTGTAGCAATGAATAACACAGTGATCATTATTTATTTATTTAGTAAGTAAGTAGTAAGTGCTTTACAGTGTTTGCCTCACATTCACCCATTCATACACACATTCACACACCGATCTGGGGTTAGGGTCTTGCTCATGGTGGAGTAGGGAATCGAACCAGCAACCCTTCAATCACCTTATCACTAGTGAAGTACACTAGACAAGTGTAATTCACTAAATTACCAAAAAACATTTGTTCAATGCTATAATCAGTGGATGTAAAATCCACAATCAACAAATAACACTTCACATCCAATACCAATTAGGCAAGGCTAGAAAAAACAATATTATAATAGCATTCTGCCCTTAAGTGAAAGAAACACCATTAATAAACCTTTGTTTTTCTGTATCTATCTCTGTAATCCTTTAAGATAGCAGAAAACCATTTACATACTGTATAATGGTGGTTTCTAGCTGTATTTACCTATGTTTCTGTCTGCCAGATCTGGACCCATATTCTGGTCTGACCAAGTTGCACTTATTGATATTTCATTGAGACTGGTGTATTATTTTGTAAAAGATGATTTTGAAACGTATCAAGGGAAAATGATCAGCTAAAATAGCGTTGTTCATCTCCTGACTCTTTTGTGTGTTCACACTGACTCATTTGGCAGCCACTGTGAAACACTCCGTTTTAACCTTGTAGATTGTGAGGTTTCTTAGTAGTTGTCTGGTTGTCAACCAGTGAGAAAACAACTGTCAAAAGGAAGCACAAGTCTGTATTAATCTCAGGGTGGAGACAGTCTAATCACAACCTGCCTCCCCATTACTGTACTCCCCATCCCCCTTGCTCCCTATTGCTGCGTTATGGAAACAATAGATATGCAAATGTAGTGAATTATTTCCAAAGCAAGATAAGGAAGCAATGAATGTGTAGTGCAGATTGGGTGCTTCTATTCACCATCTTAGTTTGACAAATAGAATGAATGCCCAATGTAATAGTTTCTGACAAATGGTGCATTCAAGAGAGGGTAGATGAAATCATTCTGCTTGTATTTAGGCACTGTGCATTAGACAATAGTAATTATTGCTGTATAGAAAGTCCATTGTGTACAATATGCTGGGTCCTGGGTATAGTCTGGTTTCTTTGTTTTACAGACTGAATTTGAAAGTTGAAAGTTTGTCTAGTTGATAAAGAAGAATTTAGACAAACAATCAAAATTGAATACTTACTAGCTCACAAAAAACAGTGAAATATATTCCAAGTAACTCACTATATTGAGTACATTTACTAGCTCTCTGTGCTCCCTATAGTATTCATCCTGAATGATTTATTTCTAAGCAGATGAATATGATATAATGATTACAGCAACTTTATTTGATTCCAGAAAATGAGAACAAAACATGGGGAAAAGACAATGTGGTGTTTTGTATTTTACATCTAAGTTCGCAGATTGCAGTCGAAGGGTTTCCTGATCCAAGTTTTTCCTGTCCATGAAAAGGAAGAACTGAAGAAACTGTCTTTTTCTTGGTTCAAAACCATCAAACTTGCCCGTCAGCCTCTTGGTAAGTCACCTAAGCACCAATTGTTAATTTTGTGGGAACTTTGTGAAAACTAAATATTGCAGGATAAACAGTTCTTCTCCGACAGTACCTGTTACCATTATTATAGCAATAGTTTTTTATGGTCATGAAAATTCTTGAATTTTGAGTTTTCCAGTCCTGGCAATTTACTGGAAAACAAAATATTCCAAAGGGTTTGGTCCAGTCATGGAAATATTAAATAAATATCTTATTATAGACAAGTCAAGCAAAAACCTGGGAAGGGAAAACAATGAAGATATTTTTATTTCCTCCATTTCTGCTCTTGTGTCAACTTGATATGATACATTATCTCACAGATCCCTATTTTTGCACTACTTTTGCTACATTTGTGAAGCAAGACGTAGCTGACAGCAACTACACTGAGTCATCATCACTGTGCCAGACAAATGTTGTTTTAGTAAGAGCTATCTGCTAAAAAAAATATAAATTATGGCTAAACGTTGAAGACACAGAACATGTTGTCTGTATGTTATTATTAACATTAGGTGAGCAGCTGTGGCTACACTTAAAAAAAAAAAAAGCATTTTCAATCATCAAAGCTGCCATTAAACATAAATATCATGAACCTTCTCCCTGTTTTTATTTTCCAATCTGTTCCATTTCTACAGATGATATCAGGCACTACTTTGGTGAGGGCCAGGCCCTGTATTTTGGTTTCCTTGAGTTCTTCACGCTTGCCTTAGTGCCTATGGCACTCATCGGAGTGCCATACTATCTGTTTGACTGGGAGGACTTTGACAAATATGTCATCTTTGCTGTGTTCAACCTGTTTTGGTGCACTCTTATCCTGGAGGTAGGCTGACTTCACTTAAAAGCTAGTTATCAAACCCGCTTTCATAGAGCTTCTGGTTTGCAGGCATTGCTCATCTAGAAGTGAGTCCTAGCTGAGTGTTGCATTGGTTGATTGCATGAGTGCAAGTATTCTGATGGAATAACAGTAACTGAATGGCTGATCTCTTCCTTTTCTAGCTCTGGAAGCGTTACAGTGCCTCACTAGCCTATTACTGGGGCACATTGAGCAGGAAGAAGGCATTTGAAGAACCTCGGCCTGGTTTCCACGGTGTCCTCGGGTTTAATCCTGTGACCGGACGTGAAGAGCCTCTCTATCCCAATGCCAAGAGGCAGCTCCGGATCTACCTTGTCTCCCTGCCCTTTGTCCTGCTTTGCCTCTACATCTCCCTCTATGTCATGATGATCTACTTTGAGATGGAGGCATGGGTTCTGTCCGTCCATAATCAGGACGCCAGCTTCTTGACAGGATTACTGTTGTTCGTCCCTGGCATTTTGTATGCTATCGTGATAGAAATTATGAACCTGGCCTACAGATATGCTGCTGAGTTTCTCACAGAGTGGGGTGAGTTGTTAATCAATATTTGTAATCATAATGAGGATATTTGCAGTATTTAGTCTTGTTGTATGTATCTTCAGTGCAGTGGTGAAATTAACACTATGTGGAGTACTAAGCCTACTTGTTTGTTTGTCGCCATTTATTTACCAACACCACACAATGGTACTTGCTGTTCCAATGCTCGGTTAAATATACTCCAGTTTTCTGGTCAGATAAAATGTTAGATAAAATGTTGGCTATTACCTTGATGTCTGTACACAGTGAGACTGCTGTAGAGGGCTGCAAATCTGTCGGTACAGAAACATTGTGGTTGCCTCTGTAGGCTGTGTACCTGTTAGTATAATAGCTTCGTCGGGGACTTCTGGCTGAGCCGCATTCGACAAAAAGTCAGCATGGAATATCTCTTATGTGCCTCTGTGTACTGCACTGGTTGAAGAGATTATGCCTGCTGCCAGTAGAGTGCCAGGTTGTGGAAAAGAAATCTACGTCTTTTAATGTCAACATCCATGTTTCTTATTAAAAAATATAAAATAAAAGCCAAAAAAAATTGTATCATAATTTTACACTCAATAAAAACATCTCAAATTTGTCACAGCAAACAGTTATCTTTAGGTGTTTTGTGCTTTGTCAGTGTTTATGCAAATTAGACCTTTACTTGTGAACCTTAAAAACCCCTTAATCATTTGTTTATTCGTTCTATCTTACTTACTTTTCCTGCTAAGACAAGTAAAAAATTCAATTTCTAGAAAAAGGTATTTTGTGTATCTTTTGTTGTTGTTGCTAATTTAAAGCCAAGCCTTTACCATTTTAAAACATTTTTTTAACATTCACTTGTAATCAGATTAGAAAAAAATCTTGTTGGCTCATGACTCCCACCAGCCAAATTTAAAGCTTTGGCATTTTTACTTTCCCTTAAATTTCCCTTTATTGATTAATTTTATACAGATTTTGACAGAATGCAGCCAAATACATCAGCAACATCTTGGAAGCTTATGGCATTTCATTAGAATTTAAGATAAAATACAGTGTCAATAAAGACGGGTCCATTGGTGGTTACCAGAGTTAAGGGACTAAAGAGTTGATAATGGGTATTTTCCGATGAGACGTGTCATGCTCTGACCTGATCTTTGTTTTTGCTCTCTGTGTTATTTAGAAAATCACAGACTCGAGTCTTCATATCAAAATCATTTGGCCCTCAAAGTGTTGGTTGTGAGTATAAATGATTTACTATTTTTCATTGGAACACTGGAGTGATCACGGTGCAGAATTCATCATTTTTAATCTTGTCTCATTTCTCCACAGTTTAACTTCATCAACTGTTTTGGCTCGCTCTTCTACATTGCGTTTGTAATGCAAGATATGCCGCTGCTCAGACACGTGAGCAACTCTTCAGCCCTCTTTGTTAATTTCCCTGTTTTTGTCTTTCCTTTACTTCCGTTTCCCCCTTATTTCATTCACCTGTTCCCCTCTGCCATTCCTTTCTGTCTATCTTTCAATATTTTTTAAATTGCTTTTCCAAGATAACGCAATACGTTTATCAGGCTCTCATGAAAATGAGACTTGCTTTTACCAGATAACTGAACTTTCTGCCTATCTTTATCTTTTAATTTTCTTGAGAGGTGGAGAAAATCTTATCTTTTTTCCACCCTTCAGTCCTTTCTTCTGGCTTCCTTTTATTCCATTCCTTTTTCTCCTGTCCTACATTCCCTTCTATACATTTTTTTATTAAGCTCCTCTATTGTCCCTCTCTATACCCAGAGTCTGGCCACCCTGTTGATTACCAGTCAAATCCTGAATCAGTTCATGGAAGCCTGTCTGCCTTATTGGCTCCAGAGGCGACGCAACAAGAAAGTTATCCGCAAAGTGCAGAAGACAAGCACACTGAGCGACGTTGAGCTTCCTCTCACCGAGCAGATCAGGTTGGAGGCCAACATGAGCACATACTTGGTAAGCACACGCTTTCTTTATAGCTCTCACTTAACCATTGTTGGCATACTGTACATAATCAATTAGCTGTAGTGGTTAGATTGCATCACACATTATGATATTGTCTCAGCCTCCTTGTCTGCACCGTCCCTCAGGGTACATTTGATGACTACCTGGAGCTGTTCCTGCTGTTTGGTTACGTCAGTCTGTTCTCCTGTGTCTACCCTCTGGCTGCTGTCCTGGTGGTGCTTAACAACGTCACTGAGGTTTACTCCGATGCTTTCAAGATGTGTCACGTGTTCAAGCGACCTTTCTCAGACCCGGCAGCGAACATAGGAATCTGGCAGGTAACAAAAAAAAAAAAAAAAAAAATTGACCTT
>OMNV01007970.1:6713-23386 GCA_900303265.1 Brotula barbata | reverse complement strand
AGAGATGGGGCAGCAATAATAATGAGAGCCAGGTTGCATAATGTGATGCTTAAAGAGCGGTATCTACACACAGATGATGTTTATTGACACAATACACAATGTATTGCCTTGGAGAAGCACTTTTGAAACAAAAAATCAAAAGCTGTTATCAGGCTTGCAAGTGCATGCGTTTTTTACTATGACCCCCTCCAGGGGGAGTTAGACCTCTAATAATGCCTCTATTAGTGCTATTCTCTAGGGAGAAACCCTACACATTTCTCATCTTTTATAAGTGTTTGAAATGTTAGTCATCACCTTACTCAGCTGCACAAAAGCACAAATCACTTCAGTCAATAGGACAGAGAGGCAACAGGCTAGTGGACTGAGAGGTCAGAGCTAATTCTGTGTGTCAGAAGTGCGTTTATGGGGGAAAAATGCAAAAAGAGATTCAGAGGATTGAAGGTTAAATTAAATTGTTCAACCCCCTCTTATCTTGGTTATGGGTTGGGGTGGAGGTGAGGGCAGTGCCTTGATGCTTTCTAGCTGCAGTGCTATGATACCTGGGTAATTACTGTATAGGGCTTACACACATCACTGAGCAGTAACCAGGCAACCAGCCAGAATTTCTTTCAGAGTCACGGGCCTGTCTGTTATAATCTATCCTGTCTGTGGAGTGGAGCCAACAGAACAAGGCCTGTGCACCACTGCTCACAAATCCCTGGTTATAACCTAATGGCAGGCACCATATAGTGAAGGATTTGTCACATTCAGTCTCATGCTGTTTATGTGTGACTGACAATGGCAGCATAGAATAGGCGCGTAATTATTTAATTACGACAAAAGCAGTTTTAGCTCAAAACATTAGCATCTTATTAATCCTTTGTTAATCCTGTGTTCTATATTTGTATGATGGAATGATCTCCTGCAGAGTCTGTAGTCGACAGCAGAAGGTTTCACACTTTTAGCCACACCTATCGTGTCAAAGATTTTACCAAGACAAGTTGCAACTTATTAATAAACAGTGTTGTAACACGCTCTCAATAAGGTCATTTTAATTATATCATTTTGATGATTCATTTTTTGTTGAGATGATTGGTTGACCACATTGTGGTTTGATGTCCAGTAGACTCAAAGCATTAAGAAGAATGTCCAAGAAATCGACAATATGGCAACTTTGCACCGACAGAAGGATGACTCTGAGCTCAGGGCTTGTATTTTTGAGACATTGCTTTTTAAGTTGTACCATTTGGAATGTATGAGATATTGTAGGTAGGAGGTAATGTTGATTAAATTATACACAACACATGTTTGGACCGCATTGCTCTAATACAGCCGCCTGTTGCACATATTGAATACTGCATGAAGATGCGTGTTGAATTTTGTCAATTTTTATGGGCATTTGTCATTTTCTCTAAGGTTATTTTAAGTAGCCCACCACTCAGTAATCCCATTAGGCCGTTTTTCAGATGATCTAATCTAATCTCTTTCTGCGAGCTGCTATAACCAAGGCCCACCAGGAGGGCCTCCTTGCATGTACTGATGGGGCTCCGCGTACTTTGTAATTTGCATCTTCATCTTTTTTCCCTGCGTTCTTCATTAGGATATCGTACATTAGGTGTGTGTTAACGCAGACATCAGTGCACCCTGAGTGTCATATACCTTTCTTTACCCCCATGTCTTACACCCAAGTGTCAGTGCAAGCGTCAATGCTTTACAATGGAGGGAGTTGTCTTTTTCCAGCCCAGCGCCCACGTTGTGTAAGTAGTAAATGCACTTGCAGGTCTGGCAAATTGTTGGCTCATTGCTATCGTGGTGCAGCAGAACACGTTTGTGCTTTAGACAAACTCAAACCACATACAGTATAAGCGCAAGTCTGGTATTCTGCTGAGTTGTTCTGCTATTTCTTTCTTTCAACATGAATAAACCTCCCTCTCAAAGAAATAAAAAGAACAGCATATAAATTCAAGAGTCTCAAAAGACACCTTGAGCTTGTTGCTCTCTCTCTCTCTCTCTCTCTCTCTCTCTCTCTCTCGCTTTTCCCTCCCTCCCGCTCCCTGGCATTCCTCTTTAAACGTGTCACGTCAGGTATGCAGTTATGAACCTCTTATCATTACCATCAGGAGCAGTCAAGAAGAATCACAAACTACCACAAAGAGGAGTACTGGAACATGCCAGCACTACATCTGAACGTGCCAGCAAGCAAGGTTATGAATTAGGTGTCACATTACAGATTAATAGTTCCTAATCAGTTGGATTGATGGTTGATTGAAATGTTAATTTTCTAATTAATTTTATAGAATTATGTGAGGAATACAGAGTTGTGGAAAAATTGGTCCTGATTTATGTCAGTCCAGATATATTTGCCATCTTTGGAAGCTTTATGCAGTTGTCCATAATGTAAAATGAAACGTATGAAGATGGACCCATCTTCATACGCGCAGCTGTGGAACAGTGACAGTGAAGGAGCCTCCAGCAACGTGTTTGACATTCTTACCTGTGTAGTAATGTGTGAGCCATACAGCTGTGACACAAGCACGAGATAAAATCCACCCAGAAGTTCAAAACACCAACACCACGTAACGTGTAACAGGGGCCGTGTTTTGTCTTATCTCGTGATTAAGATTAGACTCCTAATGCCAGTACACTATCGGTTTCTGTGGACTTTGATTCTCTCTGTAGCTATTTGATTGGTAATAAAGACTTTAGACCAGAGACGATTTTGATAATGTCTAGGGACACTCTGACATTTCATTGATATTCTTGCCCATTGTGAATGCACAGGAGAAGATCTGGGGCATTATTAAGGTGAAGGTACGGTAAAGAAAATCCGTCATGTCATATTCTCTGGCCAGGTTCATGTACTTAGTATACCAATGACAATGAGGACATCTTTCAGACATTTGAAGCTTAAGCACGTCCGCTATGTCAAACAAGTAAATTTATTGTGAGTCTTTGCAACGAAGAATGGTTCACCTTCCTCTTTAACTGCAAGGAGGACATGCTGTCCTCCCTCTCTGAGCTGGTCGGACTCGGTCTCAGACCACCCGTGTGTTGCTGAACAGAGACAAATATAAATTAGCCATGAATAGCATTAGCAATCAGCTAAGAGCTCAGTGTTTATTGTGCAGTTTTAATCAATTTGACAAGTCACTAGCGTTAGGGATTTGTGTGAATGTTTGGCATTTTAATAGAGCTTCAGTGCTGACTGGAGCCACAAAATTTCTTACTCTGGTTTTTCATCCGTGCCAACCTTAGAATAAAATGCAGCAGTATTGATCCAATCTCTATTTGTTACCATGGCTCCTCGTAGAATATTTTATTGCAGCCACTTTCCAAAAAAATTCCCAAAAAAGTGTCTAGATAAGGGGTATTCAACTAAAATGAAAGAATCTCCAATCAGAGAAGATGTCCGCAAGCAAGGTCTGGATAATCATAAGGTCTAAATGCGTTATGATTCAGTCTATAGTATATTGAAGTAAGTAGCAGTGGTATCAACGTCTGTATGTAGTCAACAATTGTCTGTCGAGATATGATAAGTAGAAAATAGAGAGAAAGTAAATAAAACAGCTTTGAAAAAATGTGCATCTTGAAATAAAGTGCTTGATTCTAGAAAAATTAACAAAAAAACATGAATACTTACTTACTACTTACTACTTGATTTTCCTGCGGGATTCATAAAGTATCTATCCATCTGTCTGTCTGTCTGTGTAGCAGCTGGAGTTGGAATGGTGCCAAGGCCATTCTCACACACGTGTAGGTGCTCATTGGTGAGCCTTAAATGACATTTAATTTGAATAACTTTCATGGTGGAGAAAGCTGCCCTATGTGCTGTATCTCATCTGTATGTGGAGCTGTAAGTGACTCGCTATTTCTCCGACAGTTATCTATCTTCTCTTAGTGTATTCAGCGACTCGTGGGATGACTTCCAGCTAGGGATTCACCGATATGGAAATTCTTGGCCGATACCATTATCAATATTAAAAATAACAATTTGGCCGACATCCAGTACCGATGTCAATATTTCTTTAATTTTGTTTTAGTTTTTATTTATTTCCCCCCCATGCCATGGAGAAAATAAGCTGCGGCCGCAGGTCGGCAGTGCAGAACAGCGCATGTACCCGCAAAGATAATAAGACGCAACAGATTAACATTGGCTGACTGGCATTGGTGAATGCCACCTTATTTGCCTTATGCTAATGCAAGTTCACAATGGGTACATCGGCTGATACCGATGTTGAGTCGATAAATCAGTGCATCTCTACTTACAACGCATGTAATTGGTTTACATGGTTTGGAGTTTCCTGGAACACCAAACCAGTGCAAATTACAATAGAAACTGGCATTGGGAAACTAGAAAATTGTAATAACTCTTCATAATGCAGTGGTCAGTGGTCCGCCTGTTAGTGACCCGTGGTCCAGATTAACACATCTGCTAATATCTTCACTTGCTAACATATTGTAGAAGCGATATACGATGAAGGGTTTGCCTGTACACACGTCATCATTCTTGTTTGCCAAATCACTTGGATAAGCCAGAAACGCACACCCTCTTATCTGTTTCCACTCTCACAAATTGTTACATCCTGCATACATGCATCCATTACTCTGATGAGAAAAGGGCACTGAATCAAAGGAGCTGATGGCAGTCCATCCTGTTTCTAGATTCCAGATGGACTGTAACAGGTGTGTGTTTGTGTGTGTGTACGTGAACGACAGGCCTTTTAATGTGTGTGTATTAATGTTGGTATGTATGGGCTCTATGTGTGTGTGGGAACTGTGTATGGATGCGCCAGTGTTCACACATACTGTTACCTCCATGGGAAAATACAGACCCTGCTTATTCAGTTGTGTTCAGGTCAGCAACAACAAATGGGATACTGAAATGTGACAGCAGCAAGAATTCTGCAGCATTCTGAGTGCCCCTCTGGGTTAGCTGTCCATATATTCAATCATATTCTGTTCACAAACCCACATCTATCATTTGTGATGTTTTTGAATGCCTACAGTTATTTATTATTGATTTATTCCTAATGTAGGGAGATGTGGGGTGTAGGAGTGATCACAGGGTCCTGGATTCGAATCTGACTTGGGGCCTTTCAGTGTGAAGTTTGCCTCTTCTTCCTGTGTCTGTGTGGGTTGATGGACTAGCAGGCACCATCCCCAAACTATTAACGATTCATAAATAGATATCAATAGGTAACTTAATAGAACACCAATTCTCAAAATTAAGTTTAAGTACAAAAAATGTATTTGTCACTATGTATTTTGTGTGGCTGTGGCAACATTTTGAAAGGATCTCTACAGTGGCTATTAGTGAAACTGCATCTAGTGGTACTTGTGAGTGATTGGTTTCATGGTTTTTTTCCATTGTGGTGTAATAAATGGTATCTTAAATGGCCTTGTAACCTGACTCATCAATAGATTTAATGGTGAATTTTATTTTATCCAAATAAACTAATATTTCAGTTGTAAGTAAATGAGATTATCTATACTTGTCATGATGGGATGTTGAGGTGCATATTCTTTGCTTCCAAGTTTGACATCAATTGTAATTGATGGTTTGATCCAAACTGTTCAAACCAAATTGTTCATATCTTGTCCTCATTCAGCTTCAAGAACATGATCTGTTTTGTTTTTCTATTTTTCATTGAACACTTATTAACACATTACAGGAAAAAAATACTGTACATTACCAGATAGCACAATGAATTACATACAGTATAATCAAAACAACAAGAACAAACACAAAGACATAGGGCGGGGGCGGGGATCAGTCATAAGGAATGATATTGAGCATGAACATTGTAGGTTTGGATTTTGGGTTGGAAAAATCTGAATATATTGCAGAAAGGGAGACCAGGTGATTTAGTAGGCGGGTCATATTGCATTTTAGAGTTGATGTGGACTTTTCAGGTTTGAGTGTTCTGTTAACAGATTGAACCAGTGGCTGGTTGATAATTTTGTTCTTTCTTTCCAGTTGAGTTATATGTTTTTCTTGGGTTAAGTTAATACAAATAAGATGGGGCGGCGTTGTGCAGGCGGTGAGGGTGATCGCCTAGTGATCAAAGGGTTGCCAGTTTCATCTCCAGCTCCTCCATGTCGAAGGTCCCTTAGCTAGACCCTAACCCCAAATTGCTCCCGACAAGCAAGTGGGCCTTGCATGATTGCCCCGGCTGTTCGTGTGTGAATGTGTGTATGAATGGGTGAATGTGAGGCAAACATTGTGCTTTGGAAAAAAGTGCCATAGAAATGCAGTCCATTACCATGAATGTCTTGGGATATTGAGTGAAGAGAGGTCACCTAAAGGAAGGGGAAAGTGGGACGCTAAGGTTGAGGATCTTGAAGTTGATGGCTTTTTTTTATTGATTTTGAACACTGTGGATGTGTAGAAATATGGATTCTGAGGTATGTAATGGTTTGAATTGTATGTTTAAATGCTAAGTCCCCAACCTCAGTATCCCAGTCAAAATGGCATAGAGGCAGAAAGTCTGAGTTTGACCTGTCGATGGAGTCTCTGGAAACCTTGCCCAAATGGTTATTCAACTTATTGACTGACAGAAGGGAGGTTGAGGGAGTTATTAGACATAACAAGATGTTGCCTGCATATAGACTGATTTTGTGATGGTGTGAGTTGGTTTTAATACTGTAAAAGTTGTCATTCTGTGTAATAGCTGAGTCAAGTGGTTCGATGAAAAGAGCGAAAATTAGTTGTGCTAATGGGCATCCATGTCTGGTACCTGTGTTTAGGTTGAATGATTTAGATATTTGTCCATTAGTAGTTACAGATGTTCAATGTGTGTTATTTAGAATCCTAATGTAGTTGATAAGGTGGGAGCAATCACAAACTCTGGAGGATTTTGGAAATCATATTTAAAAAATAATGATGATAGAAGGGACTAGAAATATTTATAAAGTTCTGCTGGGTCGTCATATAAACCTCCTGGGGACTTTTTCTTGGGAATGAAGAGAAGTGCTTTCTACAGTTCATCAGCGGTTAGTGGTTTATCTAAATTCACTGCTTGGGAAGGTTAGGGGAGGGAGATAGTCCTCAGAAAAGCATCGGCCTGTTCAGATGTGGTGACATGGTCTGCGGGGTATAAGTAGTAATTTCTGAATATTTCAGTTATTGCAGTTTGGTTTTGTGTTGTATTTTGGAGATATCTTCTATTGATGTGATGTTACACTTTTCAATTAGTTGTTTATGTTGATTAGCTAAGAGTTGCCATATTTGAAATGTTGTTGATGGAGCTTGAGAAGGATGTAAGTTTTTTTGTTTTTTTAAGAAGACTTGAGTTCATTTTTGTTTTTCAGTAATTCTTGGTTGATGGCCTTTGCAGGCATCTGCAAGGCCAAAATGTCCATTCTCTTCAATTCCTGCTGTACAAAGAGGTTTTTTTTTCTATTTTGTGTATGTGATATTTTTCCTTTTAGAACTGCTTTTACTGTTTCCCAGAGAGTGCTTGCCGTTAGAACATGATCCGCCATCACTATGATGAACAATAACAATATATTACAATATAGAAATGCGTACATTCTACCTGTATTACAGTGTAGTATTCATTTATTTTGTACTGACATGACTTGAAGTCATTAGTCTAGCTCATTCCTTTAATTTATTTATATAGATAAGACAACATCTACAATATTGTCTCTTACCTTCCCTGTTACATCTATTTTTTTATTGTTCTTATTTTTCATACTTATTCTGTTGTATTTTACTGTGTTGTATTGTCTTCTGCTTGTGTTTATGTTACTTCAATTTTAGCTTAACTTTGTCTTACTTCTGTTTGACCTCACCGCTTTGCCTGCAGCTGTTATATTGCCTCCTCTGTATCCTGATCTTTTACTTTTACTGTTTAGCTGTCAAAGTGCTCTGTAAACACTGTTTTTAAGGGTATTATATAAATAAAGTTACTATTATTATATTTTAACAAGTTATGTTCAAATTCAAAGCTTCTATTTTGCTTGTCACTAACACTGATAAATTTGAATTCCCCTGATTTGTCATTCTGTGATTTCAGCATGGCCTACTGGCTTTCAAGTTCATCCTGACCTTCCTCATCCCTGATGTTCCCAAAGACATCCATATCAAACTGGTTCGGCTGGAGTTTGAATCGATGGAGGCTCTCAAGAAAAAGGTAAAACCTGGAATGTGTGTATAGCTTTATTCAGCATGAAATTGCTGTCCTCCTGAGATCATTCCACAGCGAACTCTCATTGGTGTTGTCACTGTGGATTTTCTCCTGGTGGGAGACATAGTGGTATATTCGTATGTCACTTGATCTCATTAAGTGAAAAGTAAAAACAAATTGCTCCTGTGCAGTAACAATGTATAACTTTATATAACCATATAGCACAGCTTTGTAACTTTGTGATCTGAAAATACAATATATAAGCATATACATTATATATTAGAGTAATGGCTAAGATAGACTGGTCCAGCAACTTTTTAGATAATATTCAGCAATTTTTGTTGCTTTTTTTCCACAATGCTATTGTTGCCTTTGACAGGTCAAAATACTGACGTTGCTTTATATGTAATAAACAAGCTGGTACCGTTCTGGATTCTGGTTGCGCCAATCAGCTCTTTGCTTTGGTTTCTATGGAACATCAGCCCAAGTTTGTTCCCCTGATAACCCAGAGAAAAAACTTGGAAAAGACATGAAGACTTTCTTGTCCACTCCGCAGTACTCGGGGCCCAGGCTATGTAATGTTTCACTCCTGGTGAAGGAGCTTTGAGCCAAGTCATCTCCTCTGGCCTGCTCTTCCAGGGTGCAAAGTGCTCGGCGAGTCAGTTTTGCAGGAATTTGCTGTTCTCTGTAACATAACCAGGGGGTTGGAGCCTCGCAGAAAAAGGACCACAACAAGATTGAACCTAGGAAAAACAGCCTCTATCGATTTATGTGGACATATGACAGAAAACAAATCACACACAGATAAAATTGTGACACTCTTCATTGTTCACATATGGATTATGTATCCGTCATCATTGCCATTTACTTGGAAACTAAAGCCTCAGTTGGTCCATGCTGTGCCAAAACACATGGGGCACTTAAAAAAATGGGAGGATATCAAACAAATAGGACACTGGCAAAAAAAAAACTTGATTTGGCCGTTACGACCCATTATGCAAATGCACAAAAACAATCATGAATGTTTTTTTTAAACCCAACAATCCTGACTAATGCCATTAAGCACGGCAGCAAACAAGTTCATACATCAGTGACTCACTTGTGATGGTATACACATGATACTGTTGATGCAGACCTTGGGAAGCTCAGTATTATCACCCTGTGTGTCGTGTGTGTGTGTGTGTGTACGGGTGCGTGTGTGCGTGCGTGCGTGTGCCTCATCAGCATTGCTGTTCCGTCCTGATTGCTTAATGACCCATAAGGCTTCCTCACACAGCTGCTGGTGCCAGAGGTCTGCCTTGTAACTTCACTAATAACGTGTGTATTATCGGTGTGTATTGATGAGATTCCTCTCATTTGATCTTTATTGTCTTGTGATACATACACAGCTTTTCTGGACTGCAGTAAGGCTTTTTTTGTTCTGACGGATTCCACACAAAGTACACCGTGTGCCCAGAGAGCCTTTGCACATGTCCATTATAACATGCTGGCTTCCCATTTTGCATTAAGACTGGCTTGATGCGTGTCCCAGACCACTTTGCTGAAGATGAATGGTGTGCCCCATGTTAATAGCATTGATATGGCTCTGCAGTGAAGCATTAGCTGGCTCGGCACCACAGCCATTTGTTTGATGGCTGAGTGCCTCTGTGATGAGTTGTTTGGCTTTTGGTCATCATTTTTCTCACGTTTCTTGTTTGAGAGTCCTCGAGCTGCTCGATATGTAAAGCAGAGCTGCCATAACATATACCACAGCATATTTGGGTCTTTATACGGTTTCTGCATGCCTGCTCTACAGTTTTGGTGTGTTTGGAAGATGCAGGCTTACAAATGGAGGTTCCATGCAATCTAAAGGTACAGTTAGTTTGAGGGATGCAGTTTCCCAGCTTGTATACACGTACATGTTTGTTTTTATATACTGCAGCCAACCCTGTGTAGGATTCAGTCATGATGAAATACTCCGCCTGGTTGTTGTACTTCATTTGCATCCTATCATATCAGTGAATGAGTGCTGATACTTGCTTTTATTCGTGTTTTTTTATTTTTTGTGGTCTCTTGATTCTGTTTCAGCTCCGTGCACGGTGAGTAGCTCTGATTGTGTGTGAATTTGTTGCAGCATTGGTTGTCAAACCTTCAAAATCGTTTATTATCTCTGGTTATGTGTTTTTCCACTGTTGAGTAAATGGATACAATTAATAATTCATAGTCAAATTATCTAATGTTCTAACTCAAATGTTTGTTGTGAATGTGATCTAACAGAATTGATTTTATTTTAAAGTATTAATGTTTAATTTGCTATTTCATATACATCACCCCAGGGCTTCCTTTTCCATCACAATTGAACATTCCCAGTTTGTACAGCTCACCCTTAGTACCTTTCATAGTCCTTCAGTATTTACTCTCTTTAACAAAGGAGAATCGTATTACTCAGACAACAAAACTATTACATTCTGCCAGCTAGGTCGTATAATGAGCAGTGGATGCACAGTGATGCTAGCTAGCTGGTGCTCGCCTTGTATCCTACACGTAACGCTGACCTCAACCAGTCTTGGCCAGCAGTGTAGCACTTGAGATCGCCCATGTTGTGCCTCCAGTGTTCTTGAACTTGCAGCAAGCTACCTGACCACAAAATAGGTATCACTGCATAGTAATTCTGTACTTAAGTTCCAACGTAATGAACAGTGAGGGCCTGCCTTAATTGTCTGTTGTCCTTGTTCGCAGTGAATTTCAGGCGGTGTGACCTCAGAAAACAGACAGAAACATTCAGGGACAGAGTAATCGCTCAATTAACATGACAAGCTGCTCTTACTTAGCCATCACAGGACAGTGACTGAAGGAGACAAGAATTCAGCATATAGACGATTCCAAGAAAATACATCAGCATTTGGTCAACAAACTACGTCTGTATGCATAACATACAGTAATAGGACGCTGGTGTACGTGGGAGATATGAAATATCAATGCAGACATTGCTGTAGCTGTATCATTCTTTGCTGTGAGTCAGTTTAAGGATGAAATACATCAAGAGTAAATATGAATCATATCATAATTACATGCCTCCTCTGATGTCTCCATGGTTACATCACGGATGAGAGCGCTAAAATATCATGGGAGCTTAACTCATTTGACACTTAACTCTTCGTTAATTTGGTGCCAACTGTTGAGACATATTAGCAACTGCCAGTCTTGAATACGGTGGCACCGCAGCCAAAACATTTTTTGTATTGATCAGTGATCTTACTTCCCAATAAACTAAAATGCTTGATACCTGCCAGACTCTACATGTGACTGGCAGCTGAACACAGGAGCTGTGTTTTCAAGAGAAACATGATGAAGAGAAGGGAAATGTTTGTACTATATGTGACAGAGAAGCAACAGAGAGGCTAATGCCCGTGATGAATGTTCTAACTGACCTTAAGTCCTTGGGAATGGACTCAGGTCCTCAACCTCCATTGAGCAACAGAGCCAACAGCTCCCTGAGTTCCCACCTCTCTGAAGCAGCCATAGAGGAGACACTTAGTTTATTTTCTCAATGATATTCACCCCCGTGCTCTCCTCCAGCTGTAGCAAATGACACCGTCATCTCTGCCCATCGCTCTGAGGTCAGAACCCCTCAGGAGTATCCAGTATCCTCTATGCACTTCCACATGAGTGATAACAGATGTTCAGCACATGCGAGTCACCCAGAGAGAACTGTAGCACATAGCAAACACATTCATAATCCTAGCTTCGTCTCGTCTCAGAAAGTGGTCTCAGAAAGGAACCCACAGTGTCTCCGCCTTGAAGAACTTGACTTTACAGCTGAGGACATCGAACAGCTCAACCCAGATAACCGTGATCATCATATTGACAGTTGCTTTAGAGACATAGATAACAATCTAATTGACCTGCCCCATGCCACCCAAAGGGAGAAAGTTAAAATTGTGTGGAAAAGCAAATATAAAGCTGTCCACAAGTTCATCCAAACACAACCTCCAACTGTCAGAAACAGCTACAACAGGCTGCGTCAAGCATTAATAGAAGAATTCTCCTCCACTGCTGACGAGAATGGTTGCGGCCCTCCAAATTAAAAACTCCCATCGTGACCACCAATGTTTGAGACATGCGTACTTCCAGGGCAAGAACGTGCCAAGCTTAGAAGAAAACCCACTCTTCAAGTCCCTGCCTGTGCGCAACCTTCACACTTGCATACATACTCAAGTTAAACTTATGACGCTTAAAGGTGACCCCTCCCTGCGTGAAGTACAGAACCTGACACAGGTGGCTTGGGAAGCTGTCGTCACTTCCAAAGCAGCGAGGCAAACAACTGAGCCTGCCAGCTCAAATACTAAGTCGTCTTATAGATCTATTGCTTCCAGAGGTCATGCTCACAACATCCAAAAGGGGGTGACAAAAGGCAGCATAGGGACACTGAGCGTAGCCAGCATGTCCACCATCCGCGTCGAGATAGGCATTCCCAGAACAGAAGCGTCCGAAGGCCATACGCAGAGATTCTGAATCCTGTTTGCATTTAAAGACAAGTTGTCTACGATTGTTTGTGCGTGTAAATTTGCAATAAAGCCGGTCGAGTTCAGTCAGTGCTCGGATCGACACACCTTCCCCCGTGTCTATCTGATATTAATATTTTCATATTAATATTCCAGATAAACATTTTCCTGGGGCCTTTTCCCTATTTTAGTGAATTATCAAGACACTCTGATTCCCAGAGTGGTTCCCCTGTATCCAGGGGTGGTGCCCCAATTATTCATCTCGGATTCATATTTTATGAATATTAATAATTATCTTTGATAATTACTAGAATAGCTCCTACCTGGGCCTCACAAACAGTGCCCCGTGTGAGGCTGAAACACTTGTCAGCCTTGTTTCAAAGGTATGCCCCACCACAGGCCAATAACAGACATTTATAAAGAACAGAACAAATCTGCTGTTGTGCTTAATGAGTTCCCTCTAATGTGTCCACCAAGTGAAATGAAACGAGGATGAAGGTCAGCTTTGAAAACGAGATGGCTCTGATGGCACAGGTGTTGATGAATAATTCCCCAACTTGGAGAGTCTGACAACATTTGGTGACGTTATAGGGGATGTTGTCCCCTAATCACGATTAAAAAAACGGACACCAGTGTTTTTGCTCACAAGCTTTCCACCCCAGAGCCCCTAAAATGTGAATTGCCATTGATGGGGAGTAAGGATGTGATGTAGTGTAAGCGTTGGATGTGAAAAAACAAACCAAAAAAACCCAAACGGAGCTGGTGGACCTCCAGAGAGGTGAGGCTTACCTTCCTGTTGTTGTCAGGATTCTGCAGGCTTGCTGTGTCTATTGTGCAACCAGCTCCCACGGTCGTGTTTCATCCAGTTTTAATGTTTAGTCGGTAATTAAAAACAGCAACGACTTTGTGTAGTTGCTTTGTTTCCTGTGACGCACTGATGCGTCATTCTTTCTCACTTGAATTTATTACAAGTCATGAGTCAGACATCGAGCAACAGCTATGTCTATACAGATTCCTGAGAAAGTCTAAATTCATGAATACATGCTACAGCATTTCACTGTCACAAGCTAGTTTGTGTACGCTTTGACCATCACCACAGTGGAAAAAGAATTAAATGAAGATGTCTATATGTGCTGTATACAGTCCAGTTTAGGCTTCTATTTTTCAAAATTATTATCTGAATGTTTGGGAACACAACCTGTTCCTGTCTGGTAGATAGTAGCATAATGCAAAGTATTACTGTGACATGTGGCTCTGCTGCCCCTTTCCACTCATTTACCGGATTTTCATGTCCCATAAGCGATTCATGAAAGCATACCTCCACGTTAAAAAGTAGACTTTCTTCAGGCTATCGACAAGTTTTCATGTGTCTTCACCACTTCATCCCTTATCCTCTTTATTCACATCCAGTCCAGTTTTCAGGTGATGTCTTTACATTTTTTTCCTGCAGTTTGCCTCTGTGGAGTTATTTTGTTTTGTATGTTTCTTGACATAATTTCATAATGATGTCAGTCAATACAGTCAAAAATTGTAATAGCGACCTGATTTGAAATGAAGCAGCCAATCAGAATCACTTCTGCCAAATCTATGAATGGCTGTTTTGTGGGACATTTGTAACGCTGCTCATAGTTGAGCGAGCGCAAAGGCAGAGTTGAAACAGCAAACGGGCAGAGTTGAGCGTACGTAGCAGAGACATTGAGAGAGCGCGGGAGACACTGTGAGCATGTTCTGTGCTCAGAAAGTCCACACGCCTCTTGTCTTGCTACCACTTTAGGCAGTCGAGCTCTTCTTTTTACAATTAAGACCACAATAACACATTCTGCAATCGTGCATTTCTACTAAACAGTGCTTTATTATTCCACATGACCTCCTCTCGTAAAACTACATGCTGCGACACAGCCACAGATAACATGACGGTAATAGGATTCCAGTGCGCTGATTAAACCGGCGGTGACTTGTGTGTGTGTATATATAACATGAAGGAGCTGAGATTACTGTGGTGGAGGTTTAGTGTGCTGCATTTCCTGTTGAGTTGTACGAATATGGCCTATAATGTTTCCCTCAGCCACCCGTAGCTAGTAGTCTATACCTGCATATTCAGAAGATTAGTCTGTCAAACTCTTCACGTATTATACACCACCCTCTGTTTTTAGTGTCTGTCTCTGCAAAGTGCTACCACACGGCCACTGAACTCCATGACACCCACACAGCATGAATGTGTAACTTTTACATTACCCGAGGCTCAGATACACAATATTTACTATTCTACATATTTCCAGAGCCATTGTAGGTCAAGCTACTTTGTAATCTGGATACTTGAACATTACTGTCAGTTAAGTACTGTTCTTCTAGATGTTCTCTATACCTCAGTGAACTGAGAGCGTTTGATTGATTGATTGGTCTCCTCCACCATCCAACAAAATAATTACTTGTGGATAAAATCTACTGTTAAGCAGTGCTCCTCAAAGCCAAAACATGATGCACACAGATGTAGACCCACACAGAGAAGGTAAGGGGATCTCGTAAGGCGATCTCAGATTCCCACATGAGACACTTGATCAGATGGACAAGTGACTTTCTTGGCTGCTGCTCCCACTAGAAGTCACCTTCCTCAGCACCGTGATCCCCATCTGACCAGATCAATCACAGCTGTTCATGACATACCTCCATACTTTAGCCTCCACTTCATCACTCAGCCATTTGATACACACAGGCCGAAGGCTGACGACAGATGTGACAAATTCATCAAAAGTGATAGAGAATTTAATAGCTGTTTTTCTGCTAATTCAAACCATTTTCAGTTTATGCCACGAGCTGGCTCTTGGATTGGACCGTTACAGCAGCCTGAGCCCCGTCCATATGCTTGCAAACTCAGTGGTTCTTTAATCCACGGCGTGAATGGATCCTTCTTCGGCTCTCTGTCGGAGCTCTGTTCTTGGTCGTCACGCATTGAGGCTCTGAAGAGCTACCCTGACAGCAATCGTCTGCTCAGGAAATTTGATGCCAGCTCTCCTGTCTGCCTCCAGCAGCTACCAATGTATCATCCCTATCGTACATTGCCACATCATCACTTTGTTTCCGTGTTTTGATGCATTCCACTCAGTCCGAGCGTGCTGGCAGCAGTGTTACTTTGAAGAGTTACCTTGACAACAATCATCCAGTTTGAAGAGCTGCCATCAAATTTCCTGAGCAGATACAGTCTGCCCTCTTTTAGATTGTGCTGATGTTTTACCATCCTCACCAAACTAAAGTTAAGCTTATTGTTCTGACCCCTACCCCAAACTATGGCTGACCCTCATTGCAGGAGGAGACTGTCTCAAGGCTTTGCTCCCTGATGTTCAGTGTGTGGGCATAGTCAGAGCTTTGAAAGTGCAGTGCACATAAATGGAAAAGTACATTGGTTAAATTGTACCACATCTGCCTTCCAGTATAAAAAACATCATTTCTAAATGAAAATTGCTTGGAGTGACAGATGATCATTTTCACAGGCCGTATTTGGGACTCTGTGATTCTATAATGAAACTTGTTTCATTTTTTCCACATGTGATTTTAAAATACTTAGAGTGACTCCAGCTAACTGTATTGTGTTAGTGTGATGGAAGAAGCAGCAGAAATCTGTGTGTGCGTGCGTGTGTGTGCGTGTGTGTGTGTGTGTGTGTGTCTGTCTCATGCAGAGTCAGCAGAATCAAACACATTCCTCTGACAGGGATAAATATTCTTCTGCCTCACAGGACCGAGGAGGGCAGGTCCAGACTATATTGACTAGAACACCATCAATACACACACACACACACACACACACACACACACACGCACACTTTATAGCACATACTTCATGAAAGCAGCACACATAGTGAAAAGCCATTTTAATCAGCAGTGCAATGTGTGACATGCTTCTTTTTAGTTATATACACTCTTTCTCCCTCACACACGTACAAAATGCGTGCGAGCGAGCGAGCGTGCGTGCGTGCGTGTGTGTGTGTGTGTGTGTGTGTGTGTGGATGAGTCTGTTTGAAGGCCTTTAACACGGCTCTGCTTCCTCTCCTCTATGATTGATGCTGACATACCAGGATAATTA
>OMNV01007969.1:16058-32501 GCA_900303265.1 Brotula barbata | reverse complement strand
CACCCTCCTCCTCCTCCTCCTCCTCCTCCTCCTCTCTCTGAGTTATCCTCCCTCTGTCTGTTGTGTAACAGCTTGATTATATAATCTTAAACATATATGCATGTCCATGAGGCTGAGCACTAAACTGCATGAAGCCTGCATGAGTGTCAAATTAGAGAAGAGTATGACAGCGAGAGGGAGGAGGAAGATGGAAAGGAGGCTAAGAATAGATGACATCCTTCAGATTGAATGTAACATTTGTCTGGATTAGTAATCCAATGCAATGACAAGACATATTTGTAAATGTCCCCACTGTGGGACAATAGAGGATTATTATATTTTATCCAATCTAGACCGCCGATCATGTACAGGTGAGCAGAATTTACCTCATTGAACACGATAGCATCAAATGATAAAATAATAAATGTCAAATGATATAATATTCAGGCAAAACATCATTAATAAACTGTCCGTCTGTATGTAACAATGTAACATACAGATTATATATGCACATGTTCATTTGGTTGTATGTTCGATTTATTTATGGATTAATTATTGAATTGTCTTTGAAGTGGTGGTAGATAAATGAACTCAGTTATAGATGAGCAGAAGGACAGATAACTCATTTAAATATGACTTAGCTACAAGTAAAGTTGACCTGTCCAATAATTTACCGAAAAGTATTTAGCTGCTGATGTTAATCTTACTGAAGTATCAAATGGCAACCGTACTTCAATCTTGAAAGTAAAAGTAAAAATATTTCATGCACTCACGCTGGCATTCATAATTTAAGTTTATCTTCAGATTGACTTTGTTGTGAATAAATAGCTACATTGCGACCGTATGTTACATGAGGAAGAGCAGTTATCAATCACTTCACTGAAGCTTTTCAAAGTATTTATAGACGAACTTGACCCGCGTGCAAGAGTCAAGAGTCCTTTATGTGAGGGTCTGTTTGGACTTCTCCTTTATTTACACAATTCAGAGTCAATCTATCATATCATTTAAAAACTTTGGAATGATTAACCAACCTGACTTTGATATCAGTACTGAAGTGAAAGACTTTCCTGAGGACTTTTAGTTAATAATCATTTGAAAAAAATATTTATATTATCTTTACACCATTCAAGTCTCCTAAAACATTCGTTACAAGCACTTTGTTGTTTTACATTACTGCTTTTAAGCCTTGTAAAATAATGATACATTATACAGTCACAGCACATAGATGGACACCGTCCCCCGTCATATGAATGTACCGATGAAGGACAAAAAGCTGATTCAAATTGAGGCGGCATAGAATGCAGGCTCTGAGAGGACATGAGTGCTTTAAAAATCCGTGTCAGAGAGAAAGATGACCAAAATGGTAAGAGGAAGTGAGTGGGGTGATACACTTAATCGATGAGGATTGGGTGGGAATTGAAATAGAATGTGAGCTGCAGAGAGTAGGAAGATGACAGAATGAGCGAAAGCAGATGAGTAATACGTCGCTCTGTGGAGTCAGTGTCGTCACGGGAACAGGGAAGTTGGCCGTAAATACAGCATTGACACACACACACACACACCTGTCAGTAACTTCTATTTGCTCATCTGTAAACCTTTGTCTGTCCGATTCAATTTTTCTCCTTGCACTCGTCTCTAATCATCTTCAAGGCTTTTGTCATTTGGTACTCCCACCATCTCACACACGCTTTGACAAAATTGAAAGATGCCATCACCAGATTCATCCTCTAGTTTTAGGATTTTCATCTTCCAGTCATTTTCTCCCTTTGGTTTCTCTGCTATGAGGAAAACGGAGCATGAACGAAGCAATGAAAACAGGTTGCTGCTTCTACAAACAGCACAGTCAGTCAGTAAATCCAGAGCCGGAGACTGAACTCAAGAGTACACACAAATATAGAAATACAGACGGAAAGGATGGACAAACGGTGATGAGCCAGGAAGGAGTTGGGAAAAGGGGGAGGAAAGCAGAGGAGTGCAGGGAGTTTTCTGTGGTCCTGTCCTGTGCCTCCTCCTGTCACCAAAGAGGTGAGGGGGCTGGTTGTCATGACAGCTGTTGTTGTCATGGCAGCTGGATTGGCTAATAAACAGCTTTGCCATCCATCCTGTGCTGTGGGCTGCTGTGGCAACTGCTGACAGGATGCAATGAATGTGCCATTATAAGTATAATTTTATGACATCAACAGTGCCATTATGAGAACCCTGTCTAAATAAGAGTCTTTATTATTTCACAGATCCTCATCCACGTGTACTGAAGCATGCCGTCAACACCGAATACATAAAGATAAGAATTTGACCGTGAACACAACAACACTTTTTGATCCTTTAATCAACTTCAGACTGCTCTTAATTACAGGTGTACAAAATGAGGAATAATCCTCGCAAATCATGCACAACTGAAAGAAAATTGTTGCCTCACATGGAGTGTAGTATAATGATTCAGAAAACACTAAAAAGCTGACTCCAGGGGCAGAAAATAAAAAATCCCACGGGAATCCGTGAGGCATTCTGAGAGCGAATTTCCTTCTGTCGCGGCAACGTGCAGACCAGCCTGTACACGCAACTTTCCCCTCCGCCACAGGATGCGATCCTTTCAGGGCCATCCAGGCTCCCGGTCTCAGAGCTCTGCTGTGTCTTCAGTTAAATTAGCTATCTCTCTCACTGCTCTTCTCTCCATTCTCAGCTGATACTTTTTTGGTTGCCACCATCTATCTTTGGTTCTGAAGACCCATTTTGATCGTCCAGGCCCTCCAGCTCTCCCTCCATTTCTGCTGCTCCTTCTGTCCCTCCCTCCTTATCCACCTCATCCTCCACTCCTTTTCCTTCCTTTTCGCCATCCCTCTGTTTCTGCGCCACCCCCTGCTTGTCTCTGAAGACCTCCACGCCCAGCATTCGAAGGTAATGAAACCTCTCGTTTCGAGGGACAAAGGCTCGGATGGACGTCTTCCCCCTCCAGCCACACAGCTGGATTGGACACTGAGGCTCTGCAGGGTTACTGACAAAAGGTGAGAGATGGCAATGTCACAACTACCCAAAAACTAGGTCACGGCTTAAAAAACAAGGCTGTCATAGAAACACTTACTTCGGGTTTGGCTTGTACTTCAACACGATGCTTCCCATTCCTGTGAACAAAGATCGAGCAGAGAAGGACATTTTCTTCATCGTGTTTGTTATTCTTATAGATACAGTGATTTAACTACCCAGTTCACAGATAGTTTTCTGGTGAGGGCACAGAGCAACTGTTTTGGGTCAGTGCCTTGCTTAAGGCAGCAAAGTGATTGCAGCTGAGGTAGGTAATGTATTGCTCATTTTTTTGCAAAGCTGGAGACTTAAATAGGTGACCATTCTGTCACTAATCTACTTCTCCAACCTCCAGGGAGCAGCTACTTCCAAAATTCCATTACCATTATGAATGAAAAAGAATCAAATAGACATTATTCAAATCTCCTCCATAGTAACGATTAATACTTCTTTCAAAGAGCAGTCCTTTGTGGCTAAATGTCACCGGTTTTGGAAACCAAATCCTCAAATAACATTTTGACGGTAGAGTGCTTACCGATTTTCTTGGCCTGATTGTGTGACTCCTCCTCCAGTTTGCTAAGGAAAGGGTTTTCCTGGGTCAGCAGCACTTTGATGTCCTCCACGCTCACACTGAGCATCCTGGAGCGAATGTACGGCTGCAGAGTGTAGATACCCTGATTGGACAGAGATAACAGAGATTATCACAACTTTGGAAATGTTGTACAATTAAGGTGGTGCATACAGAGTGGACTGATTATCTGTTGATTTGCGTGTGAACTCAGCTCTTTGATTCCCTGGTAGATAATCTATATTCATCTAATCCATAATAACAGTAATGACAGATCAGCTCCCAACATGATAAACCAGATGCAGAGCGGCTTAAACATTTAGCGTTTACTATGTTGATAATAATATTTAGCCGTGCATTTTAACATCGATCACTCTATTGCACCATCTTCTGCAAAACAGTACATGAAGTATGTAATAAATGAATCTGCACGCACGAAGATAATAGATGATATGTGACAATATCCAACTTGAGTGTAATGACTCACTGAAATTTTCAAAGCAAAACTTTAATTTGCTTTATAAATAAACGAGCACTTGAAGAAAATTATTCATCCTAATGATGAAGACTTAGGGTGTGAGAACAGTGGTGACTAGGACTGTTCAAAATCTCTGGAGAAAAAAACCCCACTGTGTCTGTGTGTGTGTGTGTGTATGTGTGTAGGTGTGTGTGTGTGTATGTATGTACATGTGTATGTGTGTATGTGTGTGTAGGTGTAGGTGTGTGTGTGTTACCTCCTGGGCCAGTCTGAAGGCACAACCAAACTCTTCTCCATCATTGTTGCGAGACCACACCTTCACACCAGTATTGATGACCTGAGGAACAAAAAGAGTGCAATGATGCCAAATTTTCGTGACTTCTGCAGCAGCATAATCTGCAAGAGAACTTATATAAGAATCAAAGTGAAGGCTGTCACTGATTTTTTTAAGCAATGACGGTCTCGCTCTGAAACTTGGGCGGTGACGCTTACGGCTTCTACTGGCTCAGCAAGGGTGGGTGGAGCATAATCAAACCTAACTCCGCCTCTGAGATAAATATGCATGTTGAAATCTATTTAGGCAAATGAAAAGATCGCCTTCATGTTTTATCACAAAAGAAGGTTCAATCCTTTAACCTTCTAACAGCAATAAGGTTGTAGGATTTTTTTATGATTATGTTAGACGGGTGGGGTTGCATGGGGTGGGGTTTGAGCAGATACAACCAATGATGTACAACATGTGTAGACTGATGTGTTTTGTTATCCCAATAGGAAGGAAAGGAATGTAAAACGAAGACCCATCAACTGTGCAGGTACTTCAGCGTGGAGGACTAGAGGGATTTGGGATAAGAGTGTTACCCATCTGTTAGGCTGCATTCCTATGATGGGTTTGTAGATGTGTAGACACACATGGGCCCTACTCATTCCCTAACATTCCCAGGATGCATGACAATATTTTATCATCATCCACCTGGATTCCATGTTCTAAATGCCTTTCTGTCCTGGGATTATCAGGATTCTTCGATGTAAAGACACACACCTTCATGCGTTCACTGTTATTCAGGAGCACATTACGAAGCTCTTTGGAGACCATGTACAAATGTCTCTTCTTGCCATCGTGGGTTCTGGTCAAAACATTGAGTTTAGGAAAGTCAGGAGACAGGTTATAGAACGTCCTAGAAAGAAAGAAAGAGCAAACAAACAAACACAGCTGAGCAAAGTCAACATGCTGAAAATGATCATTTACATGTCTCCCTGGCACACACAGACACTTACTGTATGGTTGTGAAGACAGGGTCATCTTCAGTGAGAAATACAAAGGGGTCTTCTTTGAAGCCAAACAGTCTCATCTTCTTTGACGGAGGGGGTCTGGGAAACGAAGAGACCAGAACCTGAAGTGCAGCTGTTACTCTAAACAATAAATTATCACTCTGAACAACAATCATATTGTTTGTTTATTATACCCCAAGGGTCTGTATTTGTTTTATTAGCCAACCAGGCAAGCATGACTCACCCACACACTCCATCTTGCTTTTCCAAAGCCTGAGCAGCTCCTTTGGGAGCCTCAGCTTCTGCTTCCTTGTCTACTTTTGCATCTGTGCCTCCCTCTGGAACACTTTGAGGCAGACAGGGGATGTCTGTGGGGGTCATGGTGGCTGCGGAGTCTTTAGACTGTGCTGACGAGCTAGACGGGGTGTCCTTCCTCAGCTAGAGACGAAAGGGAGAGGAGGGCAGGGCGGAGGGAATAAGACGGAGTGAAGTCCCGGCTGTGGTTAGTGCACTTGAACAGGTGAGTAACATGAGGGGAATACTGCATCACCACATGAGAGAATAAGGGAATTCTGCTTCCTTACCCTCCTCAGGTAATGATGCCCTGAGCAGGTATTGTGTGTCTGAGTATGTGTCTGAGTGTGTGTGTGTGTGTGAGAGAGAGTTTGTTTGTGTACCTTGGGGTATCTTTTGTTCCACGGCATCGGGGCTTTCTTCACCAACACAGCCACAAAGAAACCTCCTGTGTTCTGGTGATGCGGCAGAATCCTCATACTGGCACACACACACACACACACACACACAAAGACAAAAACAGACGCGCACACACACACACTTTTAAGATTGTGAGGTTTATGGTGCCACCTACTGTGAAGATCGACAAGGATTTTTCCCCAGCATCACATAAATACTGTTTAGGGAAACTGTGTGACGATGGCTCCCCCTGCTGGCCAGCATCAACTGACTCTTAAAAGGTTTGCTGTGTAGAAATGACATCATCCCTCCGTGTGCGTGTGTTACTACCAACATAAAGTGTGTGTCGGCTGGACAGCAAACAAAGAGAGGGCCACTATCATCAGTACTTATGCATTTCTCTTTTCTTACTGTACTGTACTGTACTTTCAAATGCTCTCAGTCATCCAGGTAAGGTTATCTGAGAAGTGCTGAATTGAGGGCGCATCCTCACATAATCAAGAGGCCTCTTCAGTTCTGAACTGAAGATGCCCCCTGGATGAGAGGTGATATGTCTTCAACCAAGTATCTTTAACCAAGTCCAGTTGCCCCTGATTCAACCCTCCTTGGATTTTCTCAAATGGTTCGCTTATGGTGTGATCTTGAACACGTCATGTAACAAGGATTTGTGTTTACACTTTGGTTTAAAATGTATGGAAAGTCAATTCAAGGTCATTCACTGTATATGTACATACCATCTCTCCAAATGCATGTTGGCCAGCGTGTGGGGGTCTTTTGGCGGAAACATGGTGGGCCGGATCTGTGTGTGGCGACTGGAGGGTACTTCAGACCAGTCGGAATACCACTGGCCCTCCTTGGTCATCAGCTTAAAAGACAATCGGTCAAAGGTGTGATCCAAAAAAACTGACCCGGTTATGTCAACATATAAAAAGCTGTGATTTTTCCTTCACTTTCTACAATAAAAGGGCTAAAGTGCAACACTTCACAGTCTGGTTCTGCTTTATTTCACCTAAAAAAGTAAACTGAAAACCCAGCATAAAACACTAGACCCAACTGGGAAGTAACTACCACAAAAAGACTGAATGTTCCAGTACCTTCCATGCGGTGACCCCAGGCATCCACTTGAGCCCTGGGAGATCAGCTGAGCTGTCTGCTAGCTCCAACGCTCCTGGTGAAGAGGATTGAACAGATGTTACAATTCAGAAGTAGAAAATGGCGCTGCTACGTTGAGATATATTCAATGTGTCAACAATGATATTTATAGTTAATGCTGTGCACAAACAAACAGGTCAGAAAAATATAGTACATGAAAAATACTTGGGTAGTTTTACTACAGCGCATATGTGTGCGTTACCCTCGCTCTTCTCGAGCAGTGCTGCTATGACAGCTTCGTCCTCGATAGGGTTGAGTGAGCAGGTGGAATAGACCATCCTCCCTCCTACAGCCAGCTGTTCAACACCACGCACCGCGATACGCAGCTGGAGCCTGTCGCACACAAACACACCTGCATGAACATTATACACAAACAATTCTGCTGTCAACTTTCAAAAACTGACAGCAAACAAACACAATCACTTTCCTCGCTGGATTCTTTGTTTTTGTCTACCACACGTGTGTGGCACTCTGCTCACCCGTGGAGGTGCAGACTGTTGCTGGTTGTCCATTTCTTCCACACGTCTATGTTCTTCCTCATGGTGCCATCTCCACTACAGGAGCACAGAGTGGACACCAGCAGTCAGTCAAAGCACTGAAACAGCACAGATCCATGACACTTCTCATGGAGCAAAAAAAAAAAAAAAAGAGCACAAACTGTCCAAAATCTGGGCTTCGCTTCTTCTCCTGCACTGCTTGGCCGCCGCTTTTGGCTTTAGCACTAACACCGGCCAAAACCAAGTCAGCATTTGCAAACTAAGGCAATTCTGTTGTGGTTGAGATTTAGGGTGACGTCAGCACATACACCAGAGACTGTGTGTGTGTGATGTGGTAATCTTTTCAAAGAAAAATTAGTCTGCCACCAATCTTACACAATCAGATCACAATCACATGCCAATAGTTATCAAACATATTTCTCTCCTTATCCATTTCCTGCTCAGACTCCTAAACCGCAACTCTCCTGCAGTACTGCACTGTGTTTGAGTGGCACTGATCAAAACCAGGTGTACGAGGCAAATCTACGCAGGCCGTTACTGACCTGCAGGGCACGTCACAGAGGATGCGGTCGTAGAAGAGGACGTCTCTCTTGCCGTCTGAGTCGATCTGCAGTGTGGGGATGCAGGAGGCGTCATGGTTGACCACCATAATGCAGGGGCTATTAAGGCGCTTGGCTTGGTGCACCAGCAGGTAGCAGCGCTTGTTGTCCACATCATTGGCAATCACAAAGCCCTCTGCCAAGTGCAGGGTAAATCAGAATTAACAACTGGCAAAATGGAACACTGACAGTAACTGCTGCATGGGGTAGTAGTGGTGCCAAACTAATTGTCTAATAATCACTGACATTCTCTATACTTGCATATTATAATAAATCTGTGATCTGTTTCTAACCTGGAAAAGGCACATCCATGTCAGAATGAAGCATCTCTATGAGCTGGGCTGTCTTTGACCCTGGAGCAGCACACATGTCCAGGATCTGCAGAGAAACAAGGACATCAACAGTCCAAAAGTCAAAATCAGGCTGTTTTGAAAGACCAACTGTTTACAACAAAGAGGATCTTTGCTTTTTACCTTGTGGTGAGGCTCAATCTTCAGGAGGACAGGAGGGATCATGCTGACAGCTTCCTGTCGGCTGATGTTACCCTGTGTGGGCAAAGACAAAGCTCATCTCCATCTTATTCTGACATTTTAATGTTGTTGATGACGCTTCCATTTTTCTTTTGTTTTTGTCTGTTTCTCTGCTATTCCTGGTGACTTATCATTTTGGTTATGACTCACCGATTCAGTCTCGCTGACCAGAAATTGGTGAAACTTTTCTAGAAGGGGAGACTTCCTGATGATCTTCCTGCTCAGGTTAGTGTGCCAGGCCTGTTCATCTGGATACCTGGGGGAGGACACAGAGTGTTTTGGGTTTCTCCACACTCATGCAAGTGTGGCTGAGTCTGTTAGCTTTGGGTAAACCAAAGAAACCTTACCAGCTAAGAGGCTGTGGAGCTTCTATCTTCTGACCATCAATCTCCACATCCTGAATCTCCTTGAAGTACTTTTCCTTCAGACAGTGGAGGATCTCTTTGGCATGGCTGACAGAGGACAGTGAGGGGGTAAGATTTAGCATATCATCCAAAGAAAACAGTTTAAATGCCACTGCTGCTTAACCCATAAAACGTAAACAACATTCCTGGTGGATCAACAGGGTATAAAATACTCTATTGATGTGCAAAATTTAGAATTTTCTTATCGCGCACAAACTATATTTATGATGGCCTCTTGGATTCCCCAACGGCTGAATTTAACAGTGAATCAAAGTGATTCCAAAAAGGTTTGAATTGTGCTTTATACATTATTTAGCTGTTAGTAAAGGCACACTGATTTAACAGCTTCTTGAACGTTGTTCATCATTGTACGCTCTTTAAACAAGCACATAAATCGTGTTTATAAATCCATGTGACTAACCTCTTGTATCCAGTGATGCGGATGGTGGCTGGCAGGGGTTCCCTCATTGCCTCCATGAACTGTTCGAACTCTCCCTCGGGGACCAGACCTTGCTCCTTGTAGTAATGCTCAAACAGCTTATTCTCTTTGACAATATCGGCATAGCCTGCTCCCCAACCCTGGACACATGAATGTGGATAGCAGTGTGGCTTATATTTTGCATTTGGAAGTTTTCAGTATTTTGGATACATTTAGCCTTCTCAGAAATAAACTGAATAATTTATTTATCCGAAGGTCTACACACATCTATCTGAACAACGGTGAGGAAGGAAGGGCAGGCTTTCAGATTTGAGTATGGAACGTGCTATTTTGGATTGATAAGGAAAATTATGTGTTATTTGTTTCAGAGCAACATCCATCTCTACACAAAAAAGAGAAAAAAAACAGGTCATTTAATTATAGCTGCAGGATATGTTTAAAAACTGCAATGTGTGATAAAGTGTTGAGTGAATAAGTCGGAAATTAAAGTGGGGTGAAGGGATAGGCTCTTGTACCTCTGCATCACTGATATGGATAAGCGATATAAATAATCAGTATCAAAACATCTCCAATTGTACATTGTGTAGAGTATACAATCAGCCTGGTACTGGAACAATCTGATCACAGAGCAGCTGCATCAATTATAAGAATATTCTATTTTATTTGATCTATTTCATCATTTTATTGCAACCCTCTGTGATACTTTTCATAAATAACACATTGAAATAATGACAAAATGACGATAAATCATACAGCCCTTAATTCAATGATGTCCGTGTTGTAAATGGTGGATAGTTTTCTGTTTCCAGATGTGTTACTGGCCGTAGATATTTGGTATTTAATGCAGCACCACGAAACATTTTGTTTAGAGCCTTAATTTCCTCTGTATGTTGGCCTTGTGTGAATATAAATAGTGGTCGCAAAATATTCCAAAAAAAACTCAGTTTTAGTCCTACTACATGATTTCAAAATTATAGAACTGCAAGAGTTCATCTCTGGATAAACTTCAGCTGTGACTATGACTATGACTATGACAATAAGCTTATAACCACTTAAACTCTGGTACACTTTGTAAATGTGTATATTTCAAGGCAATCCGTTCATGGTCATTCTAGGATTTTTGATACATTTACTCGGCGTCCTCACACGAGTTTATCATTAATAATCCAGAATTCCTCATCTATTCCTTTATAACGACCCCTAGTTTTTCACAGGCTGTCATTTTACAGATGTGTTATGTATCATTTTATACAGATTTCCTCTGTATGATATCTGTCTCCATTTGACTAGAATCTACACCAAGACTTTATAAGAATGGACCCACTGGTGGCTCCCTCGGAGATGAAAAGGCTAATGACGGTGACTACCCGGTAAACAACGGCTGGATCCATTCAGAGACTAAACATACTAGTTGGCGAGCTGTTAGCAAGTGTGGCGGCAGCGAAATGCATCTTACAGCGTTGTCTCTATCGTCCCTGCCTGTCGGCTGGTTTTTCTGCTTCTGTCTGTTCCTTTTCCCCATGTTGAAATAACACACAACCCTGGAGAAAAGTCTGCGGACCAACGTGTTGGACGGTCACGAAGTAAACTAAGTATTCCAAAGGTACTGATCGGCTCCGGCTGAACTTCCCCGCTGCTGTGTTATCGCCGAAACGTGTTGCCTGTGACGCGCATGTGAGGAAGGACCCTACGGGGAAGCCACACAACCTGCCTGAAATAAAAGGAACGGCTTTCTTGAGATAAAATCGTAGAATTCCTCTAAAATAATCGAAAATAATGTGTCATTGGAATTATTTGATCGTGGCACGGGGCAATGGTAGGTTGTGCGTGCAAAGTGTGTTGTGAATATTCAAAAAACACGCCAGGCTACGTCATGTGACGGCGAATCGTTAATGAAAACGCGGTGTTCTGATTGGCCGAGAGTCATTTACCTTCAGGTGGTCTGGTTGGTCCAGGGGGGCGGAGTCTGCGTCGGTCTGCACGCTCCGGGGGTCGGGTTACTGTCATGGTAGCCGGGGCCAGTATATATGTTACTGACATTATCACTCTTTAATTCAGACGTTTAATTCATTGTAACCGTAACTTCACACGCTTTGCAACAGCTCCGGTCCGGTCACCATGGACGCTCTCCTGGCCGCGCTCTTCTCGTCGGAGGAAGAGGAGCTGCACGCGTTGGACCTGCTTGCCTACTTCATGCTCTTCATGGCTGCCTGCACCTTCTTTACTTTGCTCTTCGAGAACGTCCCATACGGCCGATATGCTTCCAGTAAATACGGCTTTCCCGTGAATGTTAAGTTGGCCTGGTTCGTCCAGGAGCTGCCTGCATTCCTGGTGCCTTTGCTCCTGGTGTTCTGGACTTCCTCTGCTAAAACCTCTCTGCTGCCCAATCAGCTCTTAATGGTTATGTATTTCTGCCATTATGTTCAGAGGTACGTGTCACCGGTTCAATGTTGCTTTGTAAACACACACACACACACACACACACACACACACACACACAAACACCATTGGATTGAGCCACGACTTTGTTATATATTGCCCATCATTTACCCTCTTAAACTCTCAAGTAACCATCAATGGGTCCATCTTCATAAACAGGAGTTTATTTAAAATTCTAGTGGAATGCCCAAAGATATTAAATGTCTGGAAGTGCTAATTGTCCTTCACATTTCCTTCCAACGGGACTCATCATGATACATTCTTGGGAAATGTGTTTAAATTATCTCCAAAATATGCAGAACAAAGAATGTACGGGAACCTGTCATAGCTTAAAAAGATTTTTGTCACAGCTCTGGGAATTGATATTTTTATGACTTATATATATTCAGTTCTTAATGGTTACTAAAATGAAATGGTCCATTAAATCTACCCAAAGCCTTTTAAATAAACCTGAACTGTTTGCCTTAAAATTGATAAATTTAGCTCCGTATGAACAGATGCAAAGCAGCTGACAAATAACACCTCCATTAAACACACCCTCAGACTATAATTAACCACGCCCTACATCACAAGTATGTCTTTAAATGGAAGTGCTGTTAATAATTATATGTTAATAATTACAACTGAAAGTACTAATCCATCACAATGTAGCCAATCATTGCAACTTATTTATTGCTCAGAAGGTTTCATCAATATGTTTGAAGTAGCTGATGAGTGGTGATCTTCTTTTGTAGATCTCTAATTTATCCATTTTTAATCCGTGGAGGTAAACCTACACCGTTCGCCTCCTTCATCGTGGCCTTTGTTTTCTGCATCTATAATGGCTACATGCAGGTCAGGTACCTGAGCCACTATGCTGAGTATCCTGCAGATTGGGTTACACATCCATGCTTCATGGCAGGTAGGCACAGTGTGTCGCAGGTCCCATTTTCTAAATGTTGAAAAAATAACATTGGAGATCATAGTTCATACATTTTTTTTCAGCCACTACTTCACTGTTAGCTAAATTTAGGGAAAAAATGGTAAAAAGGATAATAGAAGTCAGTGAACTGAGCATTGCACTAGAGAGACATACAGGAACTACTAAAACACTATACTGTTTAATTAGGGAACTGTACCCCTTAATCAGTTCCTCTTTTATTTCCCCTTCTGTGTTCATTAAGAATAAATGTATTCAGAAGATGTAGCTAAAAAAAACAACACATTTAACAACCCAGGTTCTTCTATAGTTCCGTTCCAGTAAAGTAGGAAGCTGTCCTGTTAAGAACAGAGTCAAGTCAAGTTTAGTTCGATAGCAAAGTATCACAAGTGTCTGAAAGGGCCGTAGAAGCCCACATAACCGTTCCCAACCCAGCCCAAAGCTCTCTTAACACCAACGAAGAAGCTGCAGCAAATTCAAAGATAGATTCCTTCTCCGACGACGGCCTGGAGTGCAGTAGTAGCCATATATGGGAAGAATGAATTAGTTAGAAATGAGAGAAAATACAGAAAATCAATAGATACAACAAAGTTATGTCCACTGGTGCATTTTGCATTTATGGCAGAAAATGGCAAGATTATCAAGGTGAAAAGTAGATGACTGACTAAAAGATACAGAACTAGATTCTAGTAGCTGGTCCTGTGAGTTTACTATGTAATTGTGAATCTCTTAAACAGTGAGTAGTTAGCAAAAGGGTGAAATATAAGTTACTTAAGTGAGTTGCAAGCCACAGTAACCGAGATAATAAGGAACCCTGAATAATGAATGAATGCTGTAAAAATAAAGGCATTAAGCACAATGTGACCTATTGTCTTTTGGTCAGTAAAATCCTGTATTAAAGCAACCTTTGGTTGGTTGATTTCCAGGCTCTGCAGTGTGGTTGGTCGGTTGGATGGTGAATGTGCATTCTGACCACATCCTGAGGAACTTGAGAAAACCTGGAGAGACTGGTTACAAGATTCCCAAAGGTACGCATTTTAGCCATGAAACCCTAAGGATTACAGATTTTACATTCTCCGAGAGGGGCAACGCAGGGGCAGAGGACAAAGTAACAGAGTACATAGTTAAAGTATATATTTAATTGATGTTAGACAGTGGCACTTGAACATGTTAACAGGACCCAGTTATTTGGACGTACTGTACCACTCTACTAAGTATGCAAAAAATGTTGGTACCATTGTGTCATATATAAAATACTGGATAAACCTGTAATGTGATGGATTGATATAACTGTTTTGCTGCTTACAGGACTTTTATTTTTAACTCACACGGACCATTAACTAACATTTTCTGTGTTCCGTTAAGTTAAATATTCGGTCCACCAGTGAAGAGCAGAGAGAAGAGTTTAAAAGCAATCATGGCAGAGCCTTCCAGCCTCTGTACAGAGCAGTAAATGCTAATGTTCCCATGTGGTCGTATGATTATACAGGATCACACTGTGAGTAGAATCACAGGTTGTCACTGGTTTCCATCTCTGCCCTGCCGTTTGTAAGGCCTAACATTAGTGTATTAAATGGTCTGTTCTTGCTGCCTAGAGTGTAACAGCAGGCCAACCCCTCGGTGTAACGTGTATATTATATGTCAGTGTGGTAGCCAGATTCATCAGCTATGCACGCTAAATAAAGCTCTTGGCCTGTGCACTGCGTATATTTGTATAATAGCATTCAGTAGTAAATGCTTTTACTACTGTTGCTATTGTGGAATCTGCCAGTTGGGATGAAATAATTCAATACTTCTGTCAACACTTAATGCTACTCAACTTTTTATTTTAGATGTTTCAAGAACAACAGAGGTCTACGGTGGTTATTTTTCCCTTACAATGTCAGAATGGATGCACATGTTAAGAAATGTGAAGTGGTGTTGTGTAAATAAGGTTCAGGCCCATCTCCTTTGGGCAGTTTGAATTGCACAGCAACATAAAGTTGATGAATGTGCTTTTTCATACAGCGATTACTTCCTTCCGCTGTTCAATGAACAAAAACAAATCAAAGCAAACTGACAAAATAGGATGACCTGCTCCACCGGCAACACATTTATAACAATAGAACCTTGAGTCCGAATTCACGGTGGACCCGGTGAAACAATCCACCATGGACACTTCAGGAAAATAGAGTGGAGCAGGCGGAGCTGCAGGAAGCCGGAGCTTTGTTGCTCAAAATGAACTTCCAAGCACGTCTGGAATCCCCTCCGCCAAGAATCTGCCATTTTCACACAGGGGGTAGCAGAAACAATGTTGTCCACATGGCCTGCAGTCAAATAGTCAATGTCCACCCATGTATGGTCAGCGTGGAACTAGCTAACAGCTTTTATGCACTTTCATTAATCTGTAGCTCCGCCGTAGGTTCAAAGTATGCTTTAACATTGAAAAGTCACATACAGTACATGGGTATATCGGTAGGGAAGTGTCTTTGTGGATGGTTCCCAGACTGCTCCTACAGAAAATATACAAAAATCATGGATGGACAAGTGAATGAATTTAGTTGAGAAATCCATCAAATACTCATTTGTCATCCGTAGGGAGTTTATATTTTCCATGTGTTTGTTGGGCTAATTGGTTGTATTTGTGTTAGCGGGAGTCCAAAAGCCTTTTTTGTGTATGGTGGAACTAAGGGGCGTGGCCAAGGAAGAACCCTTTAAATCCTTTGACATTGTACTAGTGCGGCCTCATTGAAAATAGCAGGCACACTGATCCTTAGATGAATACTTAAATGAATGATTAATATGTGCCCTATTTTTAGTAGCAAAGGGTTATTGTGCTCGCTGACAAGTATTTTTAACAAAGAAAGATAAAGATATTAACACTCTGGACCGCTGCTACAACAGTAATTAAATGAGCCTGTCACTTCATCCCTGAGCAGCTTTAGGACACTCTGAGTGCTGCTTGGGCCACCTTCCCAGCTATAGACAGAATCTTAAATCTACTAAACCGACAACCACTCGGTCGGAGACATGGACCAGTGAAACAAAGTTAAGCTGCCACGCGTCCTTTATTGATGAGTAGTGTATATGAGACTGTGGCTTCCAACCAAGACTATCCCATCCACACTGACACCACCTTGCTGCAAGGCGTCATTGCTAACCACTGTTCCACCATGTCACTGTACAATAGCAACAAGCTAGGGTTCATCAGCAAACTCAAACAGCTCGACCACGTCAAGAAGAGGCCTACAGGAGTAGAGACAAAGCTTGGATACATCAAGGCCTGGAACATATTGCCTGGGGAAATCAAAAGAGGGACTTTTCAGCTTCAGACCCTGGTCAGTGTGGAAATGCCTACAAACACACGCTAACTACAGCAAAACAGGAAATCCCAATGCCCCCACAATGGAAAACCAGTGAGTGGCTGACGACCTCAACGCCTTTTTCTGTAGGTTTGAAAAGCCAAATCTAACACCCCTC
>OMNV01007969.1:0-16001 GCA_900303265.1 Brotula barbata | reverse complement strand
TTTCAACACCCCCACCCTCCCCAGTACTCCAGATGGCAAAAGAACAGGCACAGTTGTCGCCTTTCCCTCCTGCCTAAGGCCCGTACTCCTCAATGCCCCCCCCTTCACACAGATGTTCAAAAGGGCCCCAAAACTGGTCCCCAAAAGAACTTCCATTATAGGACTGAATGTCTGCAGGCCAATGGCCCCTGATGTATGTGGTGGTTATTGGTGTTGGAACACCAGAGGGACATTGCAGGACCCATACTGGACCTCCTTCTATTCACCTTCAGAGAGAACCTCAGTATACATTTATGTTCTGCAACATGTGGACTATTACCACCCACCCAGAAAAACATGCACACGCTCTCTGCCACTCCCTTACCATAATCAACAGCACAGTGTTAGCAGCAAATGGGAATCAAGCATTGATGCCTTCATCAAAAAAACAAGCTGAAGAGGTTCAGCCTGCCATGGGACGCCTGAAGAGGGACCACTTGAGTCTTTTCTGTGCACTTCTGCCACCGTCTGGTTTGGATCAACCATCAGACCGCACAGGACCAGGACAGGGCCAGTCTCCGTAGGATAATCAGGGCTGCAGATCAGATTGTTGGTTCCAACAAGGGCCCGTATTCTTCACTGATCAGAACGCCTCTCTTTGAAATGATGTCTTTGAACTTGACGCAGATCACTGTCCACCAAAACAAGCAGGCATAAGAACAGTGTCTTCCCACAGGCCACCACTTCTGAACACTTACCCCGAGCAAACATACTCTTCCTTCTGTTGACCAATTGATGTGCAATAATTGCTGATATGCACTTGTCACTATGCACTCTGTCACTGTCAATCCATCCATGTGTTTTGTGTAATGTCGTGTTTGCAGTATGTATCTGTCTATGGTTGTTACTTTATTTGTCTGTTACTCACTATCAGTTTGTTTGTGTGTGACTGAACTCCAGAGTTGGATTCCTTGTATGCTTCACAACATACACGACATGAAAGCACCATAGATTATGGTTCTCAACTAATATGTGCTGCAGCCTTTTCAAATCAAAGGCAGTAATCTGATCCGAGCTTGAAATTAGATAGATGACCTGAAATGAGACAATGTAAATGAAGTCTTTAATCGTTTGTTAGAAAGAGAACCCTTATTCCATCTTTGACTTATAGACAGTGGAAAAGAGGAGAGCATCAGTTACATTGTTGTCCTAAGATGTTTTAATGAAATTAACACAAGATCAAAAGTAATAAAAGAGTGTAGAAGGCTGAAACAAGAACATTCAAGAAATGATAGAATCCTATTTTGTTAAAGTTCAGTTGATGGTGCACGTTAAGGCCTTTTGTGGCACTGTGGCTCCCCGTGCCGCTTCGCTTTCCGCTGGCTGCAACAGGGTGCTCAGTAACCTCCCGGAAACTCCTGGTGTGATCTGTTGCACTTGATACATGCGTGCAATGTACGCCGTTGCTTTTAATGTAGTGAATTTATGTAGAGAAAAGTCAAGCTCTCCTCATTTTCTGTATCTCTGCCACTCACAGGTGGTATGTTTGAGTACGTTTCTGGAGCCAACTTCTTAGGAGAGATAACAGAGTGGGCAGGCTTCGCTCTCGCTGGCCATTCTGTTCACAGCCTAGCCTTTGCTGTCTTCACCGTAGTGGTCCTCACCAGCAGGGCTGTGGCCCACCACAAGTAAGAATCAGACCACCGTCACTCACAGTCAGCAGATTTGCCTCAAAGGTTTTGCGCTCTGATCCAAATACATGTGATAGATGAAGGTGTTACTTTCTCCTCTCTGTAGGTGGTACTGTGCCAAGTTTGAAGATTACCCCAAATGTAGGAAGGCAGTGATACCCTTTCTGTTGTAACAAAACAACTGACACTGCAACAACAGCTGACACTGCAGAGGTAAGTCGTCTGCTCATTCTTGTTATCAACTTTTTAGGAAGGTCCTGGCATCAAAATAACCTTTGAAGATACAGCGTTTTCATGACCAACACAGGCTGAACGCTTCTTAAATCAAATCATGTAAATTGACGGTGGCGTGGTGGTTAGCACTGTTGCGACCTTTCTGTGTGTAGTTTCCATGTTCTCCCCGTGTCTGCGTGGGTTTCCTCCGGGTGCTCCGGTTTCTCCCACCCACAAAAACATGTACATTAGGCTCATCACTCCTGCCGTTGTCCCTGACCAAGACAAAGCTAGAAGATCTGGTGTTGGTCCCGGGCGCTGTTGCGTGTGTGTGTGTTTGCATTTGCATGTGTTGGCTGCCCACTGCTCCTCATTCGAGGATGGGTTTAAGTGTAGAGAATTAATTTCCCCAAGGGGATCAATAAAGTACCCTTCTTCTTCTTCTTCTTGACAGGAGACTGTTGAATGCCATCCTCCCTAAAAAAGAGAAAGTGTCGTTGTAATTATTTTGGTAATAATTCTGAAGATGCACCAAAGAACTTCACCAACCACAGACTAAATGTTGTAATTGTTTGCAGGAGAGGCAACATTTACTGCTCCTGCAGAGGAAGTAATATGGCAGTCGTCCACAGTAATACAGTGGATTTATACCACTCTGCACCAGCAATAAACATCTCCTGCATTTTAAGAGTCTCCATGGATCTGAATATTCTCGCAGATGGAACATAGCTGTTGAAATGTAGCAACGGCCATTTAACGTTTTCATTTATCCGTTGGATTCTTCTGTTGCAAATCAATGTTTCTAGCATTTTTTTGAAGAGTATGGAAGCTCTTCATCGTAGCGCTCCACTGCGCACCGAGCATCGCTTGCTGTGACCTTACCCCTTGATCCTCACCAGTTCTATCACTGTCCCCATAACTAAAAACTAATTTCCATTTCTGGTGAAAGTTTCTAAAGATACCAAACACATCAGGATGCATTGTGAATGAATCTGTATCAAATTATATCCAAGACATCCAGAATAATGACAATTGTAAGGGGTATTATAATGGATTATTGGATTTTTTAAAAGTATCAACTGAAAGAGCAATGAGTTTGGTTTTTTTGTACATGATATTTTTAATTATCATGGATTACTACTGTGAAATTGATCCAAAATGCTTTAAATAATGTTACAATCCATTTATCAGTGTTTAAAGGGTTAAACTATAAAATGAGTTTTGTCATCAATCTTACACACGGTGTCATCTATGAATAAATCCAGTGTCTGAAAAAAGTGTTGCTGTGTGAGTGTGTGATGAAAAATGAAGGCTGTGAGTTGCTGAAGGCTGTGCAGAATGACACACTTCATGTTAGCACTCACTACTATCAGTCTGTCCCTCCCTCCACCAGTCTATTTCCTCTTTGTACCCTCTTTATCCACGCTTCTGGTAATTGCATCACTATATTACATGGCCCGTATTTACGGAGGATGACGTCTGACCGGAGTCTATAATGCCATTCGTCTTAAGACAGACACCAAATAATTTTTCTTTATGTATAGCCTGCGCAGTGAAGCAGACACACTGGTCAATGTGCTGTACCGCAGGCGATCTGCTCAACTGGAGGAATGTGAACTAAGTGTTGATATTACACAGTAAACGCTACATTCCACTAATGTGGGTTAAATATCTGGAACATGAGGCAATATCAGCCTCATTACCATTCAAGCCACATCCACTCAGAGCACTGCCTGCTTCTTCAATGTTATCTGCGCTTACATTTTATGCCTCTCTAGCAGAATGTGAACTTCTGCAGCAGTGTGTGTGCATGTGTGTGTTAGAGTTGTCTGTCAGCTATGGTCAGGTCATCGCCATTGTAATAATCCCATAAATGCTGACAATGAGGCAAACCAGACCTGAATCGCACAAACGCATACATGCAAACAAGTCTTATCATTTGGGTTGTACAAAGGATGAGAGATGGAAAATATCACCGTTCAGTCTATGTATGTAAAACCTTTTATTTCTACAACTATATAGTGAGAATGAGCAGCTGTCTGTGTGTGTGTGTGTGTCGGAGTGTGTTAAACAGAGCTATATATCCTAAGTGACACATAGCTTACTCTGGGGAGTTTTCCTTGACTCTGTCACATGCTGCACGTGAGTTACGGGGGTGGGGAAAGGCATTACGCAAGAAGCTCTCCCTCACTCTCTCTTTTATACATTTCATACACATCCCAGAAGGTGCTGATTACAGCTACCACAGCCTGCCTTCCCTCCATCACAGAGTTTAATGGGCTGGAAGATGGCTGTTGCTGTGGTGGGCTGTGATCAGAGTCTGGAATGATCAACACCTCCTGCTGTGTTTTGCCCCTTGAAAAGGAGCATTTGGATTGAGGTACCACATTATAATTCTAAAATAATAAACAGAGTTATGTGGTCCATTTATGCTTAGACGGTGAAAAACTGCTATGGTACCCTGGAATGCATTGTGAGTTTTGTGCTGTTTGGGAGAGCGTGCACATACATGTATGTGATTGTGAGTATGAGCAGCATTTCAAGGGCCAGAGGTTGTGATTATGGCCCCCACTAGTATACACTGCAATGCCAGCTGACAACACAATGTGGTCACTCTCAGACACATATACACACTCTCACTCTCCTCTGTTTTTCTTTCAAGGGTTTATATAGCATATTTTTGAAGGGTTATGTGTTGCTATTTGTTGAAGTATTTCTTTTCACAAGTATTTCCAATAAACGTTTGCCTTGGGTTTGATGTCCATGGACTATTGTATATACATACAGAAATCTGAATAATTTATCATAAGCAAAGACACACCTTAACCTGCATCTTTTTATAAACTCATTTCATTTTGTAACTTTTGGCTTTTTTTTTTATGAACACCTTCAGGTTATTCAGAATGCGTACCAAAGCAAGGAAATGATTTCTAGCCCAGTCCCAAACACGTTTAGCAGTACAACATATAAAGGATGCGTGGAGGTACTTATGTTTTCGGTTCAACTTGTATGATGGCGGCACACATTGTGAGAATCAATGAGCATCTTTCTTGAAGAGATGTGGATCATGAACCATGCTCGGCTGGGGAATGCTTTTACACTGGAAACCCCCTAGAGGTTAACCTCTTGAACATTAAGGAAACAAAGAATGGGTACATCTATTAGAAATGAAAAAAAATAAATTAAAGTTTCCAAATATACCAGGGTACATTTCAGTGAAATTCTTATAAAATGAAAACCGCCACATTTTGAATATATTGAAATATAATGGAAATTACAAATATCATACTGTAAAAGAAGTAAGGGTTAATTCAATGGATCTCGGGATTTAACTTCTCTAGAGATGATGTGATTTGTTGTGTGGTAAAATACATTAAGAATGTGTTACTAATGTGAAAAAAAATGTTAAATGTATCAAAATATCCCTTAAACAACCCTGAATTGTTTGCCTAGGCCTACTCAATTACCAATGCATTTAGCAGTGTTTAATTGTGGTCGTTGTACAGTACAATGTTGTGCAGTCCCACTCGTGGTAATACACTCCCGTGATGCTCTCTGGTGATCCCGATGGAGGATCACGTTGTTGATATATATTCTCTCGTTTGCACTTTTGCTTTGCAATTAAATATTCATACGATAAAAAAATAAACTAATATTTATATTGTGCCATTAATCAAGCAGCTGTCTGCGGGGAGATGAAGGAGTGGGCGGATGGGGGGCGCAGTTGTCGTCTAAGAAACACCTCCTAGTGCGCATGCGTTTAGATTTGAAGAGAATACGCCATATTGAATTCCCGTAGGAATCGGCTAGCATTTTTTCCAGCTAGCGGCAGAAAGGGGCCACTTTATCAATGGTCCTAAATCGGTTTAATGTTCAGATCTTTCTCTCTTTGTAACCCAAGGCAGTGCAGCGACCTGTGAAAGGTCCGGGACGCCGCCCAGAACCACAACGGACGCGTTAGTGTTAGTTAGATACTTGTAGGGGGCTACCAGAGAAAGAAGTTGAATGGATCCGAGGGTAGCTTGGATTCAGCCCGAACAGAAAGGACCTGCGAACGCCTTATGGATGCACGTCTGGGAGACCTCTCAGGGAGTCCGGTCACTCTCCGCTCAGCAGCACCACAATCAGAACCACAAGCAGTGCGTGAACTACCCTGCGTTGGACGTGTTGAAAAATGTGGCGGCCGCGGTGGCATCGAACAAGAGCCTCGCTGCCAGTCTGAATAACGGCAGCAGCCATCACAGCATCATGAACGGCACTGCGAGTATTAACGGCACTGCGATTTCCTCCCTGGGAATAGCGCTGTCCAACGGGAACGTACAGAACTCTTTCACCGCGGGAAAAACCGAGCCCGGACAGGGGAAAATCCTGCCCCAGAAGACGGGATCAGTCTCCTCCTCGTCCTCTTCGCAGGAATCCGGGACGGACAGTCCCCCGTCCAGCTGCTCACTGGAGAGGACTATGGGTGGAAATGTAACGGGGCATGTGAATAAAAACGTCGGGAGTGCCAATTTGCTCTTCAATCTGAGCGACAGCATCGAGAATAATGTCAATCTTTACCACCACCATAACCGTCATCTTCAGGAGCACCCGGCGTGTCATTTACAGCAAATTTGCGCGAAGCGTCATCAGGTTCACCCGTCTGTACCTGTAAATCACACACACAACCACCATCCAGGCCGGAGGAAAAGTGACAATAAGGCGAGCACTTACGGGATGAATTACTTGCTTTCAAACTGCACTAACGGTAATTATGCGAGCGCTTGGACGCCCTGGAAGACGAGGAAGTACAACCCAGGAGTCCTCGGGTGAGCAGCTCCACACACTCCTTAACAAGAAAGGCACACAATCGGCTCTCAACAATGTTTCTGGTTATTATCTGTGTACTCCCGCACAGTGACGCTTATTATGATGAGACATGATATTTTTTCAAAATGTTCATATGTCCTGGCATCCGTCAGACTGAGTGAGATTTGAGCCTGGTTATCGAACACCTAAGCTACCATTACACAGTTGAAAAACGGCAGGGAGGCTTCGAACAGAACGGGAACGGAAGTGGTGTTTTTTTTTTTTTTTTTTGGTTTTTTTTTTTTCAGCCAAAGTCAAAATTAGTCATTAAAACACTGATTTACAACAAATATATTTACACCGCGCACGTCAAAGGAAATTATTTAGGATATCTGCTAATATTATTGTAGTTTGTAGCCCTTTCAATTGAGGCTTTTATTAAGAAAGTTTTGGCCGGATGTGGTAAATTTGCTAGCTTAACTGAGTGGCCCACAGGTAATTCGGCAAGCAGTTTTCCACAGTCATTTGATTCCACAACAAAGTAAAAGTAAGATGAATTACAAACTCGGGTTGAAATTAAATTGAGGGAAATTTTAAATCATTTTGACCAAGCGTGAGGTAATACTTGCGTAATGTGAGATTAAGTAACTCAGGGGTTCACTCACCCATTGACCCCCGACCTCTAATGTTTCTCAGCCGTTACTAAACATCTTTCCACTGTAGTAAAGGACAGCAACCAAGCAGATATATAGTTGACTTAGATTAGGTTCGGTCATGATCGATTTGTCAGAAACTGTCAGGAGCAAAAGTTTAAATCCAGTAGATGGTACAAGTCTTTGAAAAGTTTCCATAGTAACGAAGGTTTCAAAAGTCAAATCTACAAACCTTGCATACCAACAAGTTATCGGCAAACATGTAACATGTCAGGAGCAAGTCTCAAATATTTTACTTAAGCAATCTGATTATATCATCTTCCTTTGGGGAGGGTAAGTTTTTCATATGGCATAGTCTCGTCTTCGTGTGTGTTGCTGTTTGTGTTCAAACCTTAAGGATTATTTTGTTTGGACAGACATTCCAACATGTGTGGAAATTGTGTGTTGCTACTATTTATAAAGGAAATGACAGATAATGGGTCATTACTTCCAGAATGTTATCCTGTTTTGTGTACTCTAACAGTGTTGCATAACAGTTTGGGAGTTGACTTGGGTGGGACTTGCCATATGCACTATTTGTCCTTTTACTTTCCTCTGCATACATTCAAACATCACGTGGTGTGTCATGCATGACTAGTAGATGTACAGGTTACGGTTTATCATTACATATTCGTTGTCATTCATTCCCTGATATCAGCTTTGTTGGGAAATCAAATGACAGAGGAACTCCAAAAGTGTTGCACGAACTTGTGATATTTGTAATGGCTAGTTGCACCCATCTGTGAATTTTCTGTACAAGGATTTGGATTTGTTAGGAAAGTGGTTTATCAAGTTTGATGCTAAGTTTCCCTGCAGCCTATCCAAGTCAAATGAGTTTTTTTCACTGCTTTGTCATGTTAAGTGCCTCTTCATTTTCTCTGTATGTGTGCTGTTCTAATAGGGTTCCCATGCAAGTTTTAGCTTGTGCACCAACTGGGGCCATGTGAGTGCTTGCCTTAGGGGGCGCCCTTTGAAGTTCAGCACGTCATTAAAAGGGATTTTGCACTGCAAATTGAAAGTGCAAACAATTGTGTACCCACGAAGAATTAATAGACAGATTATCAGGAATAATGTGTGGGTTAATTGGGAAACAGCAGCAGGCTGTCCGGGGTGGCTGTTACACATATCGGCAGTGCTGACTTTGATTGAAGGAGGGGCTTAACAATAGCCATGGGTTTGGTCAGCAATGGATTATGGGTATGAGTACGCCCTGGCCTGAATGGATCTCTGGCAGGGATTTTTCAATAAGGAGTGGGCACACACGGGCTGGCTGCATTTCCTCCGGGGCTCTGGTAATTGATTGTGACAGCCACTCTGTTCTGTATTTCACACTGACATCATGGTGTGCATTCCTTCAAAAATGAACGGCCACAGGCTTGAACAGAGTTCCACTGTTCTCAGGCATTTGACCGGTCAGAAATCTTTACATTATATGTGCCCCTCTGCTGCCAAACACGGAGCCATATCAGCAATAACAATAAGGCTCTGGACTCTCGGGCCTGCTCTGGATGATATGGCCCATAGTGCTGCATTTAACCCTCTTTTCACATTCCTCTCAAAAGCTTTGTGGAAATCACAGCAATGTGTGTGCTCTTGTACTTCACTCTTGGAGTACTGAATGTCCTTTGTGATATTACTTTTTGAAAAAGCCCCAAAGTGAGGACATTTTCCTAGTCCTGTCCTTAAGTCACTACACGAGCTCCGGTTTATTTCTTGTGGTTAGATTAAGTGCTATGGTTACTAGTTGTTGTACATGGGGTTATTTGTAGTGCCATGGGTTTGAGGAAAAATATTTGACTCAGATTTTGTACCAGAAGTTAAATAGCACAACTTTCTCTCTGTTTTGCTATTATAAGATTGTAATCAACAAAAAGAAAACTTAAATAACAGGGAACATTAGTTGAAGAATTTCAAAATGCAGTAATCATTCAAGTACAAATTTCTGTTTTTTAGCACACGATTGTGCATTTTCTTACATTCCATTCTCCGCTGTGACAGGCAATGAATCAACTTGGGTCATCTGGGGATTTCTTTTAGACAAAAATGTATGACGAATCTTGTAAAATGTCCTTGTTTGAAGATAATGTGTCATCACATAGTCTGTGTGTTGTGCTCATGTGTGAGAATAACCACTAGCTGTCATCCTCCGATCTGTACAGACTTCACGAGGAGGTCATCGACTTCTACAACTTCATGTCTCCTCGGCCAGAGGAGGCCGCTATGAGGAAGGAGGTTGTAAACAGGATAGAGACGATCATCAAGGAGCTCTGGCCCACAGCAGACGTAAGATGGACAAACATTTACACATCTCTATGTTCATATGGATGAATTCCCCTTCCAGGGTCTTAATAACTCAAAACAATGTTTCAAAATTATCCAGTTGAGTCTCGAATGAAGTATTATCAGATTGCAGACGAACTGTGACCTCCCATTACTCATAAATCATTGTTAATGTGCCATATTTTGAACTCACTTTTTTGGAATGTGAGCCAATGTTTGCACAAGATGGCACCAAAATAGTTCTTATGCTGATTCTCAGTTGTTTCTCAGTTTTGCATGAGCTGAGGTAAGGCGGCGCAGATGTAGCAATAACATATAACGTCCAGCTCTTGCTATGCACCACATCAACTACAAGAAAACAAATGATGAATTGGTATCAAGTGGTTACATATTGTGTTTAAAAATAGGTAGTCATTTATGAAAGTAGTTGCTGTTCGTGTGTTTGAGAGGACTATGCATTTTAAGCAATGGAGCGAGGTATGGTTGATGTAATGCTCCTTCATTACTTAATCATGTAAAACACGCAGCAGCAGTGATTTGTTGACTGCCAGTCTTTTCTACTTCCACTGTGAGCCAGTTTGTCAGGTAAATGGATCAAGTCTGTGATTTGTACCAGCACCCTTTTCATTTTATCTATTACTCCTGGCCTCCCTTTGTGCTTGTCGTATTTACCAGAGGGAAAAGGAAAGCACTCCACACTCTGCTTCCTTTAAGGCGCGTTTACTCTCAACCCCCAAACACAGCATATTTTTTGTCATAACATACAGAAGCTGGCAGTGTTGTCAGCTTGGCTGCCTTTTTTTTTTTTTTTTTTTACAGCATCCTGTTAGTTTGCAAACATTTAAATGGGGCCAATACATCATCACCACAAATGAGCTGTGGGACTGTGCAGGACCTCTTCTTGTTTCACGTTGCTACGCTTTGCCATTAAGGTTACAATGCAGCGTGAAAGGTCAGAAAAAACCAACATTTCTCTCTTCCCAAAGGCCTTCATTATAGTTATATGCAGGGTCACAAAAAGAGCCATTGTGATAATTGATAATCAGGTTAATATTTTGCTGTGTTATTCCAGGTCCAAATATTTGGCAGCTTCAGTACACGGCTGTACCTTCCAACAAGGCAAGAGCTCTTCATTTATGATTGAAGAAACATCAAGTTGTTCAAAGTGTTTTCATACTTTACATACTGTTTTCTGGCACACATTGACCGTGACATTGTGTCTCCAGTGACATTGACCTGGTGGTGTTTGGGAAGTGGGAGCGGCCCCCTTTACAAGAGCTAGAACAAGCTCTTCGCAAGCGTAACGTAGCAGAGCCTTTCTCCATTAAAGTGCTAGACAAGGCCACGGTAAGTAGCAGTGTCCAGGGCACATCTCTTTCTTTAAACGTACATGCTGTATCACATTATGACATTATTAAAGCTATAACATCAATCATAACAAAAGCTTGTGGTTGTGATAAAGTGTTTAGGCCATTCGTGTTGAGCAGAGAATTGGAATATACAACTCCAGATCAAAATGAAGCCGTACTTCTAGCGCACAAAACGCTTTTCTCTCTCCTTTAAAATGGTCTGTAGCAGCAGGAAGATTTAACTCATTCTATTGTGAGATTCTCAATTCAGTCAGATCCATTTATTCCCTCTGCTTTTGTGATTGGAGGCACATTCTGTCAGATTAATTTTAATATATCAACCAATGCATATAGTTTGCTGCTGAAGCCCTTTCAGCACGAATGTGAACTTTGTCAGCCCTATGGCAACATCTCAAGAATAACTCATCCAAAATGAAAACTCGATATACACTCATCACCCACATCTTGAGCAAATCACGAGTAAGCTTTATGGGTCCACATAATGAATTAAATGCTTTAATCTGTCTTACTCTAGAGTGGAAGTCAATGTGATCATTTTGCTATAGCTGCAAAATGCCCAAACAACTCAAAATGTCTTAAACCCCTCATTCATATTTTCTTCGGCCTTTGTGCACAAGATATTATGATTATGGATCACTCGCAAGTTTAGGGGCATCAACAAACAAAAACTACAGCAAACTTCATGGAAAGGTTTTGGCTGTTCACTAATACACATCAGTTTATTTCATCCTAGGTGCCAATCATCAAGCTGACAGATCAGGAGACTGACGTGAAGGTGGACATCAGTTTTAATGTGGAGACTGGAGTCAAAGCAGCAAGCTTCATTAAAGACTACGTTAAGGTGAGATATACCTACTATCCCCAGGTTAATGACACTTAAACTAGTCAATCATGAATCATAGTTAGAGATTATGACTCAGACCAGGATTCGTTAAATGACATGGGAACCTTTTTATTGCATGCTCAAACATGATACATACTGACTGACACCCAGACACGATGCACATTACAACAATTTCATAGCGATAAAGAGTAAGAGTTGCAAAAGTCACGACAGACATATTTAAATACAGGGCAGCATTCACCACATGTAATGGTAATTTTAAAGTGGCACGCAAATATAGAACGTTTGCTTTAAATAAGCCAACGGTTGAAAGCAGTACAGTCTTGTGTTGGCTCGTTTCATTTCCAAAATGGAGCTGGTACATTCGCCAGCAAACAGCGCTCAAAATAATCTCAACTGAACATAAATCGAGTCTGTGTTGCTGCAGACTTTGCCAAATTCACCCCATGGCTATAACCAAATTCCTGCCAATGGTGCATCTTTGGCTTTTCCTGATGGTTGTAACAAGTAATGCAAGAGTGGAATTCCAGGTGCTGACGCTCCACCCACCTGTCACAAATTCAGGATTTGACTTTGGCATGTTTGTGTTGTGGTTCACTGACAGTGCATGTCACAGCTTGAAAGGCAGCTACCTACAACCGTGCTTGGCATCAAGTCAGAGAGAGTCGATGCTCAGAGAGGGGTGTGAACAGATTCTAATGCAGTCTTGTCATTGAAAGGTCAATTCCAAAGGTTATGACAAACCAGATTCCCCATGCAGCCGGTTGATTCATTACAGCTATTCTTGCTGTTTTTAAATACATGTTTGAGAAGTCAAGTAAATGGCCCCGTTGGCACAGATTCAGTATGTAAGGTTTTGGAAGGACTCATGGAGTATGATTTCAGAATATGTGGCCCTGTTTGAAAGCTAGACAGAGCATTTATTCGGCAAAAGATGCACAGAGGTGATCACATGCCTGTGAGGGTCTGGAGGAATAACTCTAGATGGCTGTAAAAAAAATTGTTTATAACTAATGGAATATGAATAAAGAACATTTTGTTGATTTTTTTTTTATCCTCCACGCTCATTTGTCTCTCTCTCTCTCTCTCTGTCTCTCTGTCTCACTCGTGTCTGATATCAGAAGTACCCAGTACTGCCATACTTGATCTTTGTACTGAAGCAGTTTCTGCTCCAAAGAGATCTAAATGAAGTCTTCACTGGAGGCATCAGCTCCTACAGCCTCATTCTCATGGTCATCAGCTTCCTACAGGTACCAAAACACAAAATGTTCATGTAGAAGAAGCAGTGTTTGTTTAGCATCAGCAGTGGTAGCAGTTGTAAAATTGTTGCTTATAGTATTATTACTACATATTAACATTAGTAGATTTTAGTAATGATGTTTTGTGCTGTACAATAATATAATAATACTTGTTTTAAATGTACAATTGTTCTGTCTCTTTGCCCTCGCTGCTCAGCTCCATCCTCGTATTGATGCTAGAAACCCCAACGAGAACCTGGGCATCTTGCTGATCGAGTTCTTTGAGCTATACGGCCGCCATTTCAACTACTTGAAAACGGGGATTCGGATAAAAAATGGAGGAGCATACATAGCTAAGGACGAGATTATGAAGGCCATGACCAACGGCTACAGGCCATCCATGCTCTGCATAGAGGACCCACTCCTACCAGGTGTGTTTTCACTACTTTGTGGTGATTGTGATGGAGAAAAATGTACTTGTAATACAGGAAATACATACTTGGGGAAAACGTCTATAAAACAGCAATAATGACGCTAAGAAGATCTTCCACGTATGCTTTATATCACTCATCACAATGATATCAGTGGAAACAGTTCTAACATGTTAAAGGAGGTGTGAAGACAAGCTGTCAGGTGCTGCAGGGTAAACCCATTTAAAATACTCCTGTTCTTTAAGGCAATTACACATGTAGTAGGAGAGAGGCTGCTCTAAAGAGGACAGGCACATAAAGAATACACCAAGCATCGAGAGTAAGAATTACTCTTCGATATGCTTGTCTTGACTTGATCTCCATGCATGACAATGATTGGTGTGCAAACCATGGAGGAGCTACATAAAATGGCCAGTTTTCATTTGCCATCCAAGTCCAAACTTCATATGTTGAGGAAAACCCAACCCCTCGAGTGCTCTTGTGTTTGACATTTTATAAGGTAGATCAAGATAAAGGCTTTGACATTTGTGTCTTTCGAATTGGCATTTGTAGCAATAGCAGAAAACCCTCTCAGTCGAGGCATTAGAAGAGGCAAGTATCAAGCGGTTTAAACAGTATTAAGTGCAATAAGCCATCATCATATTATGAGTAACTTTGATAGTCCAAAACAGAGAGTAACTGAATAAAAATGTAAGATCCGTTGATGGTACAGCATGGGAGATAACGGCTTTGAAACAGGCCTGAACAGCACATTACACTATTTTTAATTCTTGTGTTAATATAGCGATCAATGCAATCAGCATCTCGTAATGTGCGCCGAACACAGTCTACATATTACACGCCATAGGTTTAGGACATGATTTTAATTTAACATCTAACAAGTCTGTCTTGTCTTTTTCTTTTTATAATTATAAATGTCAAAATCAACCACTGTTATTATTATACACCCATGGTTCTGTGGCGTGTGTGCTTAGTTGGCAGCTTCTATCCAGTGTCATAACAGCATACTGTAGGAGGGAACTGTTAATGTAGTCGCCTCTAAGCTGCTGGTTTGAAATAAATGGAGAGTGATTGTACAGTGGATTCAGGACCCCCTTTATCGCAGACCTTTCCAACGTGACAAATACCTGTTCAAAATATGCACTCGTCAATGCATTGCAGGCCTACTTGAAAATGTTTAACCTTAGATTCCGACATGGGTGTAGCACCACTACTGACCCACATTTGCCCTATTTCATCGTTTCATTTTTTGGTACTCATCAGGATCTCACGGTCACTGAAGAGCTAAGAAAAAGGACAATAGTTGAGATGAACATAGCTTTTCTAATGTAATGTCCAATCTAATGTTGTGTGTCACTTGGTTCCATGCAGGAAATGATGTGGGTAGAGGTTCCTATGGTGCCATGCACGTCAAGCAGGTGTTTGACTATGCCTACACTGTCCTGAGCCACGCTGTGTCGCCGCTTGCACGGTCGTATCCCAACAAAGACTGTGAAAGGTACGAAGGTTTTTCTGTCAAATTGTACTTTTAGCTTCACATCCATCAACGTGTAAAAATAGAGAAACTGAGAGTAAAGTTGTTGAATTGTTAAAACCCTTCCCTCTGTTCTCTGCAGCACCTTGGGCAGAATAATCAGGTTGACCCAGGAAGTGATTGACTACAGGGAATGGATCATTACAAAATGGGGAGGCAGGGAAGCAGTGCGAACAGACAACAGAGGTATGATTCCTCAGACCATCATGGAGAATCCTTCAACAGTGACGAACATAGCTGTGCTTGTCCTCCGTGTGTTTATCGTATAGCACAGATGTATTTTGTGTTTTTTTTCCTAGTGTCACCTCCCAAGGAGGCGGTGTCAGAGCAGGTACAGAGCTGTGTGCTGAGCGTCGGCATTGGCATTGGAGTGGAGGAACAGCAAAGAGACTCGGTGTCACCCCACAGCGCAGACTCCCCCATGTCTATCTCAAGTCCACAGCAGCACTCGTCAGCCTCCTCTGTATCCTCGCTCTCTGGGTCAGACAATGTAAGGAAAAACTCACACTCACACAGAAAACAGACTAATCTACTGTGAAGATAGCGTCAGTTGAGTGCTCATGATCTCTCTCCTGATATGGTTTTTCAGGATTCTGATTCGACACTGCCGTGCCCGGTCCCACCCCCTGCCCTGCCACCATATCCGTCTTTCCAGCCCCTGGGCCTGGCGTTACCACCGGGCCTCAACATGGCCACAAACAAGCCTGGGATGGGAGGACACCCTCTTCTAATACATCCAGCCTCACAGGTAGCCAGGCCGTAGTAGCTAGGGACACTACAGATGAGATGTGATGAGATTAGATTAGATTAGATTAGATTATAGAACGACCTAATTTATTGCTGTTCCTTCCATTTTGCAGGCTCGCGTCTCACTGCCTGGTGGTCTAACAATGCACTCCATACCTGGCAGACAGGTGTGTATAGACACCGGGCTCCCCCAT
>OMNV01007968.1:33960-68157 GCA_900303265.1 Brotula barbata | reverse complement strand
AACCATGATTTCTTTATTTCATGGCAATCAGTCTTTCTCCACTGGTTTGGACCAGCCAATGTAGGACAGTGACCTCCACTGGTTGGAGCCTCTAAATGCTGCTTTTGCTACCTCCCTGTCCTGTTTTAGCTTGGTTTTAATCTCCTCTACTAGCCTAAAGATCAAGTAAAATAATGTATAATATAAGAAAATCATGATTAAAAATGTTGGTTCCAGGTCTTTAGTTAACTTTTCTATGAGGCTAACTGTGGTTAAGAACAAAATAATCATCCATACTAGTATATACTGTATTCTCAGGAACTACTGAGAAGCTGACTATAATGTTTTCTGTGAAAACTGTGTGTTACTTGCGTTACACTCACTGCTACTTAAGACCAGGAAATATGACAAGTCCGTAACCTTTTTGTCTGTTACTATTGCTCTGTCTCCCTCTATCTTCAGCTTTGTACTTGTATATCCCCTTCACTCCTTTTCCTTTCTCCCTCTCTCCCCTTCATCCTCCCAGTGAGTTGTCAGAAAATGCCACACACATCGCCTCACACAGACACACATACACACACATACAGAACGAGAGAGATTCTGATTTTGACACTAAGTGATTTGAGGTCGGATGTCTGAGCACATCCTGTTGTCCGAGGCAAAGCTGTAAACCACTAATTGTTGAGTCAAGGTTTTTGTCAAGCAGGCACTAGGCACAACAATCAACACACCGGCTGATGACTGAAGTGTTTAGTTTTGTGTGTGTGTGTGTGTGTGTCTGTGCACGTCGTGTGTTGAAGAATTTTTCAAAAAATCAAAAAACAAAATAAAATACGGAGACGAGTGCAGCATGTGAAATGCCTACAGTAGAAAGGAGCACAGTGATTCTTTGCACGAGAGGAAGCAGTGGCATGCATTCGCGTACAAAGGGGAACAAGTGGTCTTTACATGGAGTGCAGCTGCTTATTAAGACTCACTCCTTCGTGCATTATTCCTTTCATCCCCACTCAACCACAAAGTGATTTTGCTTTGCCACTCACAAAGACAGCAAAAGATTTTTAATGGACAAATCCTTAATAAATGTTGCAGATCAGTCGCTTCCCTGCGAGTTATAATACAATAAACATCACATTCAATAAAAGTATCTGACTGAAAAACACTGTGGGAGAAAGCAAGGAGTGCGAGAGAGTAAAAAAAGAATATGAAAGAACCCAATTCTCTCCAGTGCCATAATAGTGAAATGAGCACATATAAATGTGTTAAGAGTATCTCTTTGCATCTTGTATAGACTGCATGTATTTAATCTGTAAAGCTTATTAAGGCCCCAGTCATTGCTATGCAAAGCAGCACCCAGCGCTTTTCTCTCGCCTTTCAGCCGAGTGCAGTGTTTGGCCAATAGGACTGGCCCCCCGTCTCTCATTCTGCATTCATAACATGCAACATTTGCACAATGTATCTCTCAAAGGCCCTGAATAGAGGGCCTTAATACTCATGTAAACAACTGCAAACCAATTACTTAATGAATCAGGCCCACACATAATGAGGAGCCTCACAAAGAGCTATAAATGCATTTTTTGCACCAAAGCCTCTGCTTTAAACTACAATCCCTCGGCTGTAGTCTAGGCTTAACTGGCAAATCATAATTATTGTCTAAGACAACAGAGAGGAAGCCATGTTTGTGTTTTGAGTCCAGCTCCATCCTCCTTTTGATGTCACTCATCAGCTCACTGACAAAATAAAGCAAATAATTAACAAGTAGGACAGAGAGGGGAAGGGGAAAATACCGGAAGAGACGATCAGTCAGACAGAGAGGAGGAGGGACGAATAGATGCAGAAAGGGTAATGAGATTGAGAGAGGGACATATAGTGAAAGGAGAGAAGCAGGGCAAGAGCATGCTGCTGTGTTATGCTTCTGCTTAAGTGCAGGGCTTCCAGACCACTTGTGGATGCAATAAAGCGCAAGAAGTGACTGTGGTAAGAGGAACGCTTAAATCTAAGCGTCCAGCAGAAGCAGAAAAAAAGAGAGGGGGAATTGGTGTACAAGAGAGGATGATGGTCTGCTTCCTTCCTCTCGGGCATGCATAACTGTCCATTCATCTAATTTCACCTATGTACACAAGTGGCCACTGTTCGCGTCATTGTGTTGTGTTCTAGTTTATCGTCCTCTAGATTTTTCGAAATCATGGATAGTGCGGACTTCCCATGCGTGTTAATGACAGAGAGACAGGCACCATCTGAGAGGGTCTGGGCTGAAATTGGCTCATGTATATTAAAAAGGTCGGTCACTGAGGCTGGCAGTGGCAGACATCAGCAGCTATGAGGACCACAATAGAGTCAGCCCATTAGGCCCTTCCCTGGGCTAATAAGCAGACTGGGAGTGCCTGCTTGCCAGGCCAGGGAGGTACAGACTTCAGTCCTTGTGTCAGCGTGGTGCCCAGTAATCACATGAAATCAGAGAAGATTATTCCTCATAACGTTTACCCAGCCATTACTAAGGCCCAAATGGACTTGCAGTGAAGAGGTGCTCTGAGGACCCGACATGCAATTGCAGATTTGATGAAGTCGTGTTGATATTCAAATGTAACCGCAATGGTGTTAGCCTCCAACAAGCTATTTATCATTCGATGTTCTTTTCCAACCCACTTATAGCTCTGATTTGAGCAGCCTAAATGTGCTTCAATGGTGACAAATGAAAGGACATTTGTCCTTGTTGACACTTAAGCCCCCTTCTTCCAAAACAGTTGTCCCCGAATCTCTTCTTGCCATGATCTGTTTATACTCTGACAACAAGCCTGGAGACAGTGAGATTTTGACTCCATTAATCTTTATGGTAGTGTTTTTGCTTTTGATTTCTAAAACCTGGTTGACCCCTACAAACAGTGAGTGAGAAGTGCTTTGGGGGGGCTTTTGTCTTTGTAAGCGAGTTAATGGGTGGCACCCCCTTGATCTTATGGAAATGAACAGGGAATTATGAGAGCGGCCATGCAAATGTACATCAACCACTTTGGTGTCTGGTGGCCCATTTCCTGTGGCCCGTTGAATAATAACAACGTTCTTACCGAGGGTAAGGGTCTTGATGTGAGGAGAGCTTGGCCCTCCCAAGGTCCTCTTCATGCTTCTGATTTATTCCTTAAAAGAGCAAACACAGCCAGGTAGAACCATTTGATTTAGCTATCTAATTGCAAGCTAATCTACAATGCATATTAATATGGACACGCACGATGACAGGCTATGACAGTTTCTCAACCTTAGTGTTGGGACCCCTTAGCAGGATCATTTGATTTTCACACATGGCAACAGTAGATTTCCAAGGCTGACATCCTGTTATTTGTTTATAAGTGACAAATTATAAAATCATGAGAAACATTGTTTTTTGTAAGGTGGCACATTTTGGAGATATTTGACCTTTATGTACCAGGTCTGTAATTGTACGGATCCATGTTGTTGCTTAACAGCATGAAGACAGAGGTTCTGTGTGCCACAATAAAAGCTTAACATTTCCAGATTCCCAAATACAACGGTTTAGCTCTTTAGCCTTACATGAAGCGTGGTGTTTCTACAGTGAGAACTTATGGTCACTGTTGACTAAGTTAGGCTCCAGATACTTGCCTAGCAGAATAGACCACGTCTCTTACCTGACAGATCATCCTCCTCTTCTCCCTCCTTCTCCTCCTCCTCCTCCTCCTCTCCAGAACTTTGAAGCCTTTCCTGCATGGCAGATTGTTTAAGCAGCTGATATGCTTTTGTCTCTGTGCACATGCGCACGCACGCACAGACACACACACGCACACAGAGAGAGAGAGAGAGAAAGCGTCACTGTCAAATATTTGCTTAAATCCTGGGTTTCCAACTTTCAGAGGTGTCTCTGTTTGATGAGACAACATACTTCAGTAGCTGAGTCTTCTGGACTCACTGTTGAACAGCGAGGGTGAAAACACTGTGCTCAATCAGCTAAGCTGTTGATTTAAGGCTGGCGAGCAGCAACAGTTTCCATGAGATAGCAATTACCAACCCACATTATCGCAGCATCTCCTACCAGGAAGGAAGTGGTTGCTTTTCTGTTTTAAACAAGAATAATTTTCCCCCCCTGCACATTAAATTAGCAATCTTATTTGAAAGAGACTGCTTTAGTAAAATGATCTAAAGTACATAATAATTACAAATCACCTTATGTCAAGATGATGCTGCAACAACAAATTCCTTGACTTTTTTAAATTCCAAATTTAAGCAATTTTCTACAAAAGCATTTGGTATTTCAAATAAATGACAGTATAAAACATTTCCTCCGACGAGAATACTTTACAAATACACTGCTTTTATTATTCTTAGTTTAGCTCTACAGACAATTACAGGGAGTCTTGGACATTGCTATTAATTCCAGGGTCATGATATTTGACTGAAAGATAACTATTGTCCACTATTGCAAAAGACTTTCCTTGCAAAACCTTTAGTCGTGATTTGTATGGAACTTTACTAGTAATGACTAAGTGAAAGGAGTTGAAACTGGACTCATTTGGATGCTGTGCATACAAGCCCAGTAGGAAAACCTGACAACTAAGTGCAATATACGATTGCTGTATATTTCAGAGCTACTGTTGAAGAATTGGCACACTAACAGCTTGTGGGATGTCTTTACATAGCATTTATCAAGCATTGATCTATCTTTTATCATTTATCTAGCATTTTTCAAGCCCAGCCTCACCATCGCATTGTTTAGAAGATAATGAGAACCGATGACAGACCTCTCGCTCTTCCCACCCAGGCATCCTTACAATTAAAGCATCCACATTATTCTGGGCCAACAGATTATCAATTTTGTGAGAATACCTCAGACCAGGATGAAAATGTTTTCTCAGAGATAATTAGAGAGAACTAGCACAGCTCTTCAGGTGGGACTTTGACCCTGGATTCACCTTGATCATCCTGCCTCAGCCATTGCTTAAAAAGAGCCCATTATTCACTGCAGTGGGAAGAAAACTAACCACAACATAAGGACAGTGTGAATGCTGGGGCACCGCCAATGCCTTTTTACCTCTAATAGGAATACTTTCCACAGGGCTTTCGTCCTGGCTGTCCTCTTCAGTACTTTGTAGTTCTGTAAGAAAGGGAATCGCATAGTTTGAAGCAGTGGCAGGGTGGAAGGGACTATGGACAGAAATGGGAATGGGGGTCTTTCTTCAGCCCTGAATAGAAGCCTATATGAAAACTAGGCTGTGAGGGATTCATAAGAAATGTCTAGAGTAAAATTGAAATCTTTCATGAAACAGAAATTTTATTTCTCTGCATAGGTTCTCAAAAAAAATCTAAATTTGTTCTCATTTAGGTCCTACTCCATTTTACAGAGCAACAACAGAATCAGTACGGCAGGTTTTTGAAGCTTCTGGAAATGTACAAGCAATAGAAACAATTTACTCAATGGCACAACTCACTCAAATGTACTATTGTTATTAGACAAAGCTTTGTAGGATTGTTACTGTGCTTGTGTTACAATCCTCACTGACCTTGGATGGGTTGATACTGTGCTGGTCTGGCAGGCTTTAGATCTCCGCCATCAGCTAGGAGCGATGGAAGGCCACATGAAGAAGACAAGTCGCTCTCCTCCTCTGGTGAAGGGCACTCCTCACTGGACCGGGACAGAAGTGTCCTCAGCAGCTCTTTGGCCTGCAAGCGGCACAAATTAAAACCACTTTCTAATTGTTCCCATATTGTGAAGGTAGCGTCAAATTAAACTCTCACCGATTAGAGAAGTCATTTATTTTGGCCATGGCTGCTCGCACAGAGGTGCAGCTGTAGTGCACGTTCAAACACCAAGAGAAAATAACTTCAAATTCTTTCACTCATTCAACAAAAAAAAGATAATTTTGCACACTTTGGCTCCCGCTTTCCCTCTCAATCACACTTTTTCTCTCCCACTCTTTTCATCCATGAGATTAGAGAAGCGTCTAAAGAATGCAATCACCCTGGCGTTAATGTGCAACACATTCCAGATATCTCTCCTCTTGGCTGAGAGGATTGAGACAAACTGCTCTCTTCCTCCCTCTCCGGCTCATTTTTATCTCTGGGGAGATGAGGATACACAATTAAGAGGAGCTGTTCCGGGAGATGAGGAGCAGGGAGATGCCGCGCACCGATTTTCTTTCTCCCTTTTTCCCCTCACACGTATCAAATTCTGCCATCACCATCACTCTCTCTCTTTTGTGATCAAACGTTGCCTCTCAGCCTTAGATGGTCATGTGCAACTTTTAATGAGCACTAATATGAAGGGGATGATCAGGAGGATTTTGACAGCTTCAAACTTTAAGTACACTGTGAGTTTTTATCAGCAGGTCACAGTGAAGACTGACTATGTACATGCTTTCATTTTCTGAGTGGAAGAGTCGTAAACACATGCCAATCTACGCCTGCCACTTGGTATTTGATACTGCAGCACAATAAAAACTATTTTGATCTTTGTCCCCGATATGCATCTTTGTTCTTTTTTCTTTTTTTTTTTAAATTCAGTCAAATGTACCATGGGTTGAGGGCTCTTGCAGACCCGCTGCATTTTAAATATCAATGAATGCAACTGTTAGCACTTGAATATTCAAAGGGCCTCTTTGAGTGTGTGCATGCAAGCTTCGTGCTCCCATTTGTCAGAGTAGCCAGGCTGTATGGCAAGACGTGAATGGAAATTTCTGTTTGCTCTTGTGTGTGGAGCGTAAGCTGCTCGATGTGCGGACAGAGGAGGAGAGGGAGAAAGAAAGGGAGAGATGGAGAAATGGAGAAAGGAAGAGGGAGAAATAAAGAGAGAAGATTTTCACTCAGGATTTTCTTAATGCACTTGGACACAATGGTGTAGACGGTGGTACCTCTCTTCTTTTTGTCAATTCATATTTTCAAGAGGCCCTACAGTCTTCCTCCTGGCCTCTCTCACTTGCATTAGGGACATTGCAGCGACATCTCCACATCATAGAAAACCACACACAATCACTTCAACAACAGTCAACAATACAAAAATGTTCCTTCATTTATGATCATTCTGGCAGGCAGCAATGTGACAAAATATGAAAAATCTCTTAGTGAAATCTTCAAGAATTTAAGAGGGTATTGGCCTGAAAATTCATTGTACTGTCCTCCCTGGTTTAATTGAACATGATCTGCACAAGGTCAATGAGTGGGAAATCTTAAATACCCTCGTAAATGATGGAGAAGACCTAAATGCACCCTCATTCAAGCGGGTCCGGCTGATGGCTATACCTTTGGCCACTACCAAATTAAAGGCCAGTGTTTCTCAGATGAAATGGCAATGGTAGAGGCTGCTATTTGCGATTAGAGTGCGGGTCAGGGTTTTCCTTTGGTGTAGGTCAATGTGTGAAGTAATGTGATGAGGTGGCAGCGAGAGCTTGATTTCTGACACCAGACACAAAGTGTCCACTTAGTAACATATAAAATACAAAAAAAGGACTGCCAACGAAAACAAAACCAACTTTTTTAATTTTCTCCTATTGTCAAAGGGCTTGTTTTTTTGTTTTTTGTTTTTGGTATGGGTTCTGCTTTTGAGAGTGAGTGTGTTGTTAATATAAAATATAATTGGATTTCTCTCTCTCTCTCTATTGGTGACAGAATGACAGACATAAAAAATACAATTCTTCCAAAGTTCATTGCATTTCACTGCATTTTCGCAATGACTCCTGTCCTGTCCATCTGCACTCTTCCGGTTCAAATTGTTAAACGCACAAAAACAGTGAATTAAATTATTAATCCTTCTACGTTATATTGTAAATCCTGTGGAGGCTCAGAGATGCTCCAAACTTTAATCAGTGTTTCCTGGCAAACCAGCTAGAATTTCTAATGAAATGGATTACCCCTACCCAACTTGAAACATCTTGGACAGATACTGAACAAGCTTTATGTGAAGACCTCCCAACACTTTCTCTTCATTCCAATACCTGACCCAGAACTTTGGCTTTGGAAATAATCACATTCTGGAGCTGTTAAACTTTCATCCCCTCAGGAAATTCTATCACAAATATAAAAAGTTCTTCAGCAAATAGATGACATAATATCCATTCCAAACTCAAAATAGGAGCAAGAGCTCCCCATAAGTACTAATGCCAATTTCTGGCACTAAATATGTAATAACTTCACCCATATTAGCACCAATCTAAAACGCATACATATTATTTTTCTCACTTTTCTAATTGACTTTGTTGCTGTTTGTTGATGGTAGTGACAATGAGGATGATAGTAAGTGATCTCTGTAATAACAATAATAATAATAATTAAAAAAGCTTATTTCCCCTCTGTGTGTGTGCTAAGTGCTAAGCGTAATGTTATGTGTATTTAGCTGGTATATATGAATGTATGCTTTATATCACTGTGATGTCACTGTTGACTGTTCACTTCCTACTTGCGTGACAACTATGTGTGCTGCCGATGCTACCTGGTGGCTGTAGGTGGCATGGTGCTCCAGCAGCAGTGGGGTGAACAGCTGGACCAAGCGTTCAGTGCTGAGGACATGGTTCTCCTTGAGCAGAAGGGTGTGCTTGAACCAGCGATCCCATAGCTGAGCAGCATCAGGTGGGAGGCTGGTGCTGTGGGGGGGAGGAGTGGGGATGGATGGAGATAAGGAGAAGCGCTCTCTTTTAATACGGAGCACAAGTTCTAAAAATAAGTCTTCTTTGATTATCAAGAAAACTGTAGTACTAACAAGTTTTTCCCACTTCCATCGTGTGAGAGGACAAAACATACTACCATGGAGCAGCCTTCAAAGACAGTTTACCATCACAGCATGGAGGACGTGGGTCAGAAATGAATTTCAGTTAACAATGGATGGACACAGACGGCAATATGTCTTCTGGTTGAAAACCGGATAAAAGGTCAAAGGGCCAATAGACATCTCCACTGCAGAGAGGGTTTAAATGACACCGCAAGATGCTTTTCTTTGGATTGAGTATATTTTAGCAGGAAAGGTCTCTGTGAAATCAATAGAGTAGTGAAGCAGAGCATAGATTTAGTTCAGAGTATGACTACTCATTATCCAAAGGACTGGAAGTCACAGATAGGGGCATTTTAATTTACTCATGACATTCACCCGTGCAGTCTAACCACAGAAGGTGACACCAACGGTGACCTTTACATTTGTGGACAAGGAAGAAAGGTAGCGTCTAATATCTCAGCTACTGTTGTTAGTGTGTGCCCCCTCCCCCATCGTCTGGTCAAAAAATGCACAGGCAGCTCTCCGCTCTTTGTCTGAAAAGTGGATTTCACCTTCAAGTTTACTGTTGACTTTTTTTTTTAATGAAAAGCTGTATCTGTATTACACTGAATATGAATTGCAGCAGTTGAAAAAACCCACAAACTATCTAAATACTGTATGCTTCAAATATTATGCAGGATTATGATTCTTTCACCATCTTAGAATTGTGATTTTAATCGAGCTGATAACGCACAAAAACACAGCAGAGGAAAACAGGCGGTGATAGCCAAAAACTATCGGTTGTTACCTGACAACATTTGGCTCCGTGGTCGATTGGTGAGCGCTCACTAAACTTGCTGATAGCAGACAGCCCTTGGCTGTGCTCCATGACAATTTCGGAAGCTCATGAAGGACGACTGCTCCACACGCTTCAAGGTCCTCGTCATTCAGGTTTACTGCACTGTTACAAAGCCTGCCCAATATACAGTACAACGAACAGTAAGTTATTGCTACGGATACAGGACAGATCAGAAGTACAGAGATAGTACATCCAGCAGCTTCTAACACTGATATTATATGTTATATTATTATATTATATCAAAGGCGAGGGGACAAGAATGTGCCCTACATGTGGTGCTGCTGGTGTGTTTTATAGCACTTGTTTTTGCGCTGATAGGGATATGTTCATAAATGATCTTAAAAAGAGGATTCACTCCACCAGACAATTATCTGTAAATACTTCATAACAACAACTGCAGACGAGGTAAATAAATCATACTATGGAACATAAAAGCTTTAGGAAAAAAAAGCCCAGTCTACATTCTCCATCCTCATCTCCTAATAACAACGTAACGGGGTGGTTACCACAACAATTCATTATGTCTGAAAATGCCTCAAAATTGAAGACGTGGATGTTGTCTGTGCTGATTGATGGCACATCTAAGGTCAGAGCCACTGGCGGCAGGAAAATGTGTTGCTCATTTGCAGAAAATGCTCAGTGACATTAACAAATATACACTTAAGAGAGAGCGATATGGCATTTAGTCCAAAAGAAAGTATACCTGATTATTCTATTGAGCTGATTTCTTTCAATTGGAGAATCCCTGTAGACACAGCTCTGTTCAACATGGAGGCGTCCTTCGATGCTGTCCAGCAGATGAAAGAGTCCTTCCTTGGAGAGTCTAAAAATGCATTACCCATTAATAAGGCTAGAACACATGAAAACAAAATAGACTGCATGATCAATAGCTGCTCTATCTGCAAAAAGATGGTCAAAACATCTAATATTTTTTTTCCCCTTTCTTTCAATCTCCTTGATGTACTCAAGGACTGCGGTAGGAATCTGATCATTATAATGCGACTGCAACATGGGGTTTCAGTCTATTCAAAACATATCTGTTGATGGTAATGTAATGAAGTAAAAAAACTGTGTGCAACCTGTCATTCAAGAGCTTAGAAAATTAGCTGGCTACTCTGCCTCACCCCCCCAAAAAAATCTAATTTATTCAAAATGCTCATATGTGTAATATGTTAATAAATAGAAATAAAAATGACAATACAATAAAAGCATACTCTAAATGAAAAGTAAGTTTCCAAGAAAAGAGAGACTTCATATGATTTCTTTTGGTGAGAGATTTACACTTTAATCTGAGCCTGTGTGAGGCTGTAAATGAGAAATGGATGCCTAATGCATGTGGATATTAGGAATCCATCTCTTTCTGGGGCATTAAGCTCTGGGTGGCCCTCATTGAATTCTCCCAAAAACCCCAAGCCGAGAGATCCTGAGCCCCCAGACATAAAAGGGGCCAAAAAGAATTTATGACAATCTGTAATGGGCTCCTGGGTTAGGGGTCAGCAAACAATCGCTCCCCTTTTTTTGCAGGTTGTTTCCTGGTAACATTCTGATTAAGCCAGCAGCCTGAATTATATCCATGACATTCTGTAGTGTGCAATCTGTCTGTGCTAAGTCCTCTTCAATGTGGCTGAAGTAGCACTTTTTTCTCCCCTTATCGTCAGCATGGGCCTTGAAACAGTCATCTTTCTCTTTCCTCTTTATTTGTCAATGCTCTTCAAAAAGAGAGCTTTAGAGAGGCAGAAAGTGAATTAGTTGTGTTTTTCTGCAAACCTCTCTCTCATTGTATTGTTGCCAGCTTTCACATAGAGGTCTCCAACCTCACTTTAGATGCTGCTGTTGTCCGCGTTTTGACATCATCAGGAGTGTATTGTTAGCTCGGAGGTAGAGGTCAGCCTCTCTGCAGCAATATTGCTACACAATGTACAGTACCGTCTCCGAGGTGATTTACCACATAGAATGGCCTCGCCGTTGAGTGATTGGTGTCAGGGGTATCGAACCACACAAGACAACAAGTGTAACACACAAAGAAACTGGAAAATATCCCACAAGTAATAGCAGCAAAGGGGGCAGGGACAACTAGATGAAGCATGTACCACGGAGTACTGTATGACTGTGCAATACCTTAATTACCACCACCAACAAGGTTATGTTTTTCCTTGATTTGTTTGTGTAAGTGAGTGTGATATTTCGTGGGGAAGCAGGTTGTCATCCAAGAGACATGTCTTTATTTTTTAAAACTTATTTATATTCCCCTATCTTAATAGCCGTGCATAAACCTACTTCAATTGTTTCAGAGGCTGTTATCCATCCAACAGAACAGTCATTCAATTCAGAGATAACACATTTGAGAGCAGGACATGGTGAGTTTTTTGGGGGGGTTGTTGTGAGTCTCAAAGAAGCCTGAGGGATATTTCATACACGCTCACTCACCCCAGACATTCGAGAGGAGAAATACAGTGGAATAATCTAATGAATTGCCCAGGCTTGTTTTTCTTGGCTGCGAGCTGAATGGAAGGAGCGATGTAACCTCTAACCTTGAGAGTGATAGAGAGAGAGAGAGACGGAAAGAAGAGAGAGAAAAACTGGATGCTCTCTAAGCTTTACATCAAAGCCTTTAGCTTGTCCTCATACACAGAAGCCCTCTGTGTTAACAAAAAAACCCCCACTATCTTCTCCCAAGCACAGGCTAACTGCAGTTTGTCTTGAGGTCACACCATAAACAGTATTGCAGACCACACAGAAACGCAACAAACATCATACAATTTGACATCTTCTTTATGTTTGTAGTTGCCATTCAATCGCTCTCATCTCTCACTGCATTGAGGAATAACAGATTTAGATTTCAGGCTATATGTTCACCTGGGTACTTATTTTATAACATTTAATTAAAAACAATACAATAATTAATAAGTATAAGAATTGCTCCAAGTGAAGACACTGACAGATATCATGGGGAAATGCAGAGACCATGGGTGCAGATATTCACATGGAGCTTTTCTGTGGCTCTATCCCCATCACCCCATCCAAAATGATCCTTCAACTCAGAGGCCATCATCACGCTAAGGATTTGTGGCTGTAAGTGCTGTCCACATGCCCACCCTCCAGAACACTCTATGGCTCCACAAATTTCCTCCTCCACTAGGGACTTCCTGAGGTCCCTCAGGCAGAAAATTGCTCTGTTACAGCATTATCTTGGATTATGGCAATATTGTTGGTCACAGGTCCTGAGCTCTCCGGGTACGGCGAATCACTGCCACCACCACAGTTGCCGTTGTGCTACAGAGAGCACGGTGGCTTGGAGCGTGACTCCCACAATCCTCTCTGTCAGCCTCGGATGCGATAGTGGACTACACGGTGACTTCACCTACAGCAATCATTAAAACCGTGCCACTACCAGATAATGCAGGGACATTCTCCTTTCTGAGATTTTTTTCGTTTCAATTGTGGAATTAAACCAGGACTGAATTGTGCAAAAACAAACTTAAAATATGAGATTATGTGACACAAAATGAGTGTTGGGGATAATCTTGCTTCAAGTAGATAAGATACTAACTCAACTACTTTTCAGCAGCTTGCCAGTAGCTCATCTATTTTCAAAACATAGCTTTTCCAGAAGATCAATATTTTTTCTACAAGTACTGTAGATGTGTGACTTGGCAAAAACTACACAGCTACTTGTCATGCCAGGGGGAGCCAAACATGAGCGCAATACACACCCACTCACACTGGACTCTTAAACACACCGCTATTAGTATTCTCTTTTATATGTCAATCTAAGAATATTCAGAGGTGATACATACCTTTGTGTTTTAACTTCTGAAGCTGGGGATTCACAGTTTAACAACATTCCGTTCCTGGACCCCTCAGAGTGCAGGGATAATTCAGGACTGTGCTGTCTGTGGTTATCACTCGCCCCAGAAGAGGTGTTTCTCTCAGGTGATTCTTTGGTGGTGGAATTGATGTGCCTTTGAGCCACAGATTCAGGAAGATCGTCCTCCAGTTTGGATTGTGACAGGGAAATGGACAGGTCACTGCCACTGCTCACTGACAATTCCAGACCAGAGTTTGGCGAGCTCTCGCATTTTTCTGAATGTAAAGACAGTGTAAGATCATTTAAGGACTTTTTATTAGTCTGGCATGAGTCTAAATGAGAGAAATGCATAATCAGCTGTTGTCGAAAACACCTGAAAGTCTAGAAGTGCGATGGTGGTACAAAATAATGACACAAAGTAGCAAAGAAATTGCAAACCTGGTGTGTTTCTCGACTCTTTTCCAAACGGCTTTTCAGACATCAAATGACTGAGATCTCCCTCTGCTTCTTCCATAACGGGCCGATGATGAACCTCCTCTCCTGTGTCAGTGTATTCTACAGGGGAATTCTTAGCCAACATGGGACTGCTTCCACTGGGATGCAAAGGATTCCTCACAGAACACATCAAAGTCACTGGAGGTGAAGGTGCCTGTTCATCATCACCTCCATAAGACACACATACACCGGCAACTCTTGTTAAGGCACGAACAGATGGGAGTGCTGCCACCGTGCTTTCATGTTTGTCACTCAAATTACAGCCATCGGGGGAATCGTTTAGGCCCGAAATGTCATCTGATAAATGTGCATGGTTGCCAGCCGCATCCTCTCCGCCAACCCTGAAGTCCTTCAAAAGGCCACTTGGTAGACGTTCATGGGAGTGCATGCTGTGATTGGGTGAACGATGCAATGCTTGGTGTGAGTGTACACTTGTGGCGGAAGCTTCAGCATCAGATCCTCCGGAGGTCTGGAAACTCATAAAAACAGCTGCCGGTTGTGTAGATGGGTGACAGAGGATGCTGTCCTGGTGTTTATGTGCAGAATGAACCTTAAAAATATGAAAGAGACAGTCAGTAAATCGTTTTTGGAAAGTAAGGCCCCAGTCCTCACGGTCAAAACTACAGATTCATTCATTTTACAACATAATTAATGATAACAAATGAGCCAAGAGCGTGTCAAGACTGTTGGATATAGCCTTGAAAACCATGAGCTCCTCGCTCCACAAAAGGTAAAAAAAAAAAAAAAAAAGGTATTTTGCTAAGCTTCTGATAAATTCCATTCAGTGTAAATTTTGGTCTTACAAAGTTATAACGTGTTAACTGAAGTTAAATGAGGCCACTCTGAAAGGAATTCAACTCAAGTGCGTTAACTATCCCCTTTTTAATTTTGAATAAGTGCAGCTTATTTGGGCCAAGGTCAGAATTCTCTCTACAGCATTTTTCATAAGAATGTGTCAGGATCAATGTTTTAACTTTTAATCTTATTAGAAATCCTTTACACAAGTTTTGATTCATGTCTGCAATGTCACCGAGGGGGGAGAGAGAGAAGCAAGAAAGCCTCCCTCCAAACATAATAACAAAAAGCATGGCTTCTGTTTCTTTTCTGATAAGCGTCTTAAATACCAAACAGTTAGCTGCTTAATAACATTCACTGTAAACCAAGCAGCCTGCCCAGCAGATCCACAAAGTAGGTAAAAAAAGAGGAAAAGTTAATTTCTTGGCTGAGTGATTCCATCGGTAGCTGCAGGGCAAAGTAGAAAGTGTTTCACTAAAGTAGCAATTGATTCTTCTATCAATCTGCGGCATGCGCGTGCTCTTCCAAGGAATGTATTAAATATGAAAATCATATCCCGTTATCATCTGTCTCCAGCTTTCAGCCCGGTAAGCTTCCCTTAATGAATGCTGCAGCCTGAGGGACATGCACACTGCCAGCCAATGGCTTGTATGCATAATAGAGTGACGGTACCATTTTGCTCATTACAATATCTACAGGCTGAGGGGGGTTTTGCACACAGTTACAAGTGATTGCTCTAGACAGCATGCTCCAAGTTATTATGAGATGTCTTAGACATTTCATCTAAAAGAGCTTTAACTGCTTTAAGTTAAGGGAGAAAGCAGCTATGGGCTTGAATTACATCGTTTGTACAAATTCACCAGCTAGGATTAGTCACCTGTGCTGTTACAGATACACAGTTTAAATGTAGACTCCTCTAAAGATTTACCCGGTATAATGTCTACTTTTCTGTGTTATTCTAAACCTGAACAATCAGCTTGATAGAACAGAGATTTTTATGAACCTCGTAAACATTTCAAACAGAAAACGAATCCAGCATAAACAAAACAAGAGCCTTTTCTCAGCCATACAACAAAATCTGCAAACACACTAGAAATCACACAACATAATCCCATGCAGAAAATAGGTGATAAAAATATTATTACTTTGTGAACATATATTTTTTTGTATTACTATGCTCAGGTTAGAAATTTTAATGAGAGCTACCTTTGACACTCCAAGCTCTTGTTTTTTCTTCCTTAATTCCATAAGTTTGGAAATCTTATTCAAGCAGGCAGTCTGCATAAAAAGAGTTACACATACACAAGCATAGATGTGACAGACAGAAAGATTTGGATACACAATCATGAAATTCCAGTTATTTCCCTTCAAATTCCATGCGCAATTAATTAAACAAAATGGCAGAAGTGCTCACTAATGTTCATGGTTGATTAATGTGTTGGACAAAAATGACAGAAAATCAATGATAATCATAGAATTTCAAATTATGTGATGTGTCACTGCTACTCTGACACCAAAACAAAACTCTGGAAATGTGTTTGTAAAAATGCTGTAATAATATACACAGACAGACTGGGGTAAATGGAGAAGGTTAAATTAAAAGTAGCCCAACGTCAAGCATCAGTCAGTCATAACAGGTTTTCCCTGGTGAGCGTCCTCAACGTAGCTCCTTGACACCCTTCACCAATTATCTGACAAACCATGCTGACTGCCTTAATCCAAATTTTAAAAAACCCATAATGGCCATGTTAAGAGCAGTGGGATTACTCATTCATCCTACGCATTTTCTTCAAAACAATAGCGGTTTACACAACAAAGACATCCATTAGAATTTCTCATTAATCTGCACCTGTTTTTGTCTATTTTGGGAAAATTGCCAACTAACAAACATTAGCACATTAAACTAAAATTTCAATATGTACTGTATAAATCTATTTGTGCTTGAGTGGGCAGGACTCCATTTATTCTCATACTAGATATTATAATTGTTTCAAAAATGTAAAACTAAAACCAAGAAATCTGGAGATATTCTATAATGGAAACAAAGAGAATCAGGCGAACTAAAATAAAAGCAAACATAAAGCACCAAGAGGAAATAAACCAACTGCTTGAGGGAGAAAATGACTAAACCTCTGGAGCACTTCAGAGTCTCTATATTGGGCAATTAACTCAGTGAGTCATAATTAGCCAATTTTGTTAATTTGATATTAAGATGTCAAGCACAGTCGTTGAGTTTTAAGTGATAATCTGACAGGCTCATTGTTTTCTCCCTTGCTCATTTGGTTGTCATGATAAATTGCACTGTTTGAGTGTTTACTATTGTCACATCAAGCAATTGCTAGCAAATATTACAACACTGTGTTAAAATTAGTGCAGGACATTAAGGCAGATGTGCATGAAGATGCTTCATTTATACTGTTTATCTGCATTCATTTAAAAAATTCTCAAGTTTATATACATTCATAAACTAACCTAGACCTAATTTGTTTTTGTACATCATTGTAGTTTACTGAATAAAGGACTGCAAATATTAAATTATCAAAATAAAATAAAACAATTTAGAATTAAATTGTTCAAAAGGACCAAACTGAGTCTAATGCGAGATTATAATATAATTCATACATAAAACTGAACAATTGAGAGTACGTGTGTCCGCCTGTGTATGTGTGTCTTACCTTTTGTTGTTGCAGGGGGCCACGGTCGGGTCTATATTCCTTCATGCTAATTTCTATGCACTCCACATCTCTCAGAAGCTCAAGGTTTCTCATTTTCGCTTGTGCTTCCCTGTCACAGATTTCCTTCAGATAACTGCGCAGTTTGGAACATTTTATCTGTGAGCTGAAGGCAGTGGAGAACTATTATTCAAAAGAATATTATCTAAAGGCATTGTCGAAAATAAGAGCTAGACTTTTCAAAAGAAAAAGGTTATGCACAGTGTATTTAATATTTAAATCTTGTTTTCAACTCTCATCATAGTCACGTGTTGATATTTACATTCAGGCACCAGACAGTGGTATTACCTGTTTACTACAGTAGATTGAAATATTTTTTTGCATGCATCTTTATTTTTCCAAACACTGAGACGGCTATCTGTCTGGTGGACATACAGCGTGGTGTGCAATTGGATGTTTTAGATTAAGAATCTGATGATATTTAATGTAAAATATGACAGAGGTGTGCATAGGAGACCAATATAACAGATACAGACGTTAACGCTAGAAAAGGGCCAGCAGTATTTGTAATATAGCAATCATGAGACTTACATTCTTGTATCAGATCTGGAGTAAGCAAGCAAGTCCCTCTCCAACTCCAGCCTCCGTTTCTCCCTGTTAATTAAGCAATATTAACGCACAATAGCTTATTTCTTTGTAATTAGCTTAGTGTAACAACTGGACTAGTGGTGATTGTCGACAAAGAAATCAGGGACATTAGCCGAAAGCTAACGTGCAGATATTAGCATTTGAGTCATGCCAGATTAGCTTATCTGACAGCTGCACGCAAACCATAACAATAGCTTTGTTAGCTAGTCGGCTAGTCCTGCTGTTCTCACTGGGGGAGGCGGCAGTGGGAGGCTCCTCCAGGTCAGAGACAACGACTCGAGCCCGTGGTTTCGAAGAGGCCTAGTCGCCGTTTTAAAAAGCATAGAGCGCTCACCTTTTATGCATGCTTTCTTGAATCGATGCTATCTTTTCATAATAATGGTCCGCGCTGTGAGCCAGACTTGACATTTTCTGCGGTTTGGCGCTGCTGCAGAGCCGAGAGGAGTACGAGAAGGAGGAGGCGGGAGAGTGTTTATGGTGGTTACCATGAGCACCCCTTCCCAGAAATCCCTGCTCATAAACACGGCGACCACGTGGCGCGAGTACAGGCGCGAGCTCCTCTTCAGAGTACTGCCCCTTGTTAAACAGCTTTTGTAGCGTGACGCAGGAAGTTCAGCTTTTTTTTTTTACCACAAAAATACAACTAAATGTTATATTAAGTCTACACCATAGCGGGTGAGCTATGAAAATGAAATTTGCCAGACGTTTGATATTTTTTTTCAAGCTGTGAACCTGGTAAGAGTATACAGTTAAAAAAAGAAATGTACTTGGTCCAAATACCATCCGTTTGTCTTTTAAGTAAATACGCTTTTACTACATTTTCTATTGAGTACCCTTAATATTTACCAAACCATCAACACTTAAAACCAAATGAAACAAACAAAAAATAAATCCTGAGCTTTTTGTCACAGAAATAGCTTAGTGTCCCTCTGTAAAGTGCTCTAAATAGCAGCCATTTTGTCTATCACATAGGCTTCATTATGCCTTTTGCTACAAAATAGGAACACATAGGTGTCATAAACACCACACAAGAATGTGAAAGGTATTTTTCCCTCCATACTCTCCATATTTTCACAACACAAACCCTCTGATTTAGTTAAATTGTGGCAGCATGATACTCACCCTTTATATGTGAATGTATTTAGTCCATCATAACTGATGTTATAAAGTACGAACCACAGCAAACCGCGAGAAAACTTTGCATTTTATCACAAAAATGTCTCATTGTATGTCTGGCTCAGTACCAATCTATATCAGACATTTTCGATATCTCGTTTATTCTCGTGGCTGTTGCATCATCCCCTTATCTTGTCATCTTGTCAATTTCAAAGTTCATTGCTGACAGGTTTCATAATGTTGTATTTTGACTGCAGCACCGTTTCATTTTTTTAAAACGTCTGAGCTACAACACTACATATCCTCACTGGGAAATTGACAAGCTCTCCTAATGTACACCACAATCAAGCAATTTCCCTAATTCCAGCTCCATCAAATTGCTCTTTAGCTGTTGAACTGGGGAGTTTTGTTCTCCCTTTCTAATGCTAATCTCTCCTATTCAGCATCTCTCTATGAGGCTGTTTGTTGTGAAATAAATCCCCTTGTTTGCCTCCTGCATGTATAATTGATATTGTTGCTGGGTTTTTTGTTTGTGCCTGGAGAGGTGAAAGGCGGTACTTTGGACGTGATGAAGAAAATGGGACTTGAGCATTTTTTGTTCCAGCTGTGATCAGCGGAGGCTGGCCCCAGTGATCAACCTTTGTTGGATGCCATACCATGTTCCCATAATTATATGCAAAAGATTATAGTTCACGTTATTGTCACCTTTCAGAACCACAATATGATTGCACACTGCTCCCCTTGTGTTTGTTACAGGACACAATCAAGATAGGCTGATGTCACAAGAAAGACTGCAGTAGAAAAACACAGACTCCACTTGAAGGGAGAAGGTCTGGACTCAACAAGGCTTGAATTAATAATGGTGAGTAGGTTTTCAATCAATCTACATAGACAAATGCATTGAAAATCCATATCCTTGTACCTCTGTCTTTTTGTGTTCTTATCCTTCTCTTGACCATCTTATAAGTTTGAAGACACCACTTAGCCACCTAATTCACTATCATAACACGGAAACTCTAAAGTATGTTTCTTTCTCAATGTGAATAATTTAACAGAGTCAAGTGCAAGTCTGTGCAAATGTATCAGTACATACATAAAACTGCCATGCAGACTTTATCAAATCCAAAATGCACGAATGCTCGCTCCAAAAACATTTTTTATTTGTCTGTTTGAAATACCCTCTCTGCACTGTCTCTCCATGCCTCCGAAGACTTTCAATGTGTATGGTCATTGATATGCCCTAAAAGAGGTCATAATTTGCATAAGAATTAACAGCTAGTAAATTTGATATTCAGTGCACATCTCCGTTGAATCCGTCAAACCTTTGTTCTCGTTCCTGGCAGAGCCCACGTTCAGCCCCTAGCTAGTCAGAAACATCTGTGCAGCTAATAATTTGATAAACAGCATACACAAATGCCAAATTATCTTCTCTAACCGCCTCCCATCACCCTTGTGTCAGACTTCGAACACTTGGCTTACCACTCTGTGCTCTGCATTTTGGGTTCATCCGTCTTTTGTCACTATTCTTCCATAGCCTTGGTGTTCATGGTGCTCCCTTCACTCCTTTATACATCACCTAGATACCGAAGCAGTGTTTGGGGTTAATTCAAATCCTTAGCCGTCATGTATGATTATGAACAACACCCAAATGGCATTGGAATTGTCTATTGTACCAAACTTTGAAACTAAACACAAGTGTGATATTTATCAGCACGTTAACATTTACAATACCACTGTAGTTTTATTGTTTTCCCAGAACTGATGTGACTCCATCTGCAATTACAAATTAAGGTCTGAAACATTTTCCCAGAGTGCATTCTGCATCAGAGTGCAAAAGCTTTCAAGTTCCATGTGTTAATTTAATGGTCACTTGTTTCTATAATTGGCTGATACCACTAGCAAAAGAGATTTGACCGGGCTTCTATAATCATTTCCAAAAGTAGGCACTTGTAGTTGGCACAGATATAGTCTGATTTTCACAAAGTTATATTAAAATGATTAAATGTGTCAGATGATATTAGTTGTATCCGTGAAAAACCAAAGCTGATTATGGGATACAAAATATTACAGACTAATCTATAAATATCTGCATGTGTATGTGTATGCATGCGCCTGCATAACTGCATACGGGATATTTGTGTGTCTGTGTTTTGTAAGTACATTTTTGTCTATGAGAGGACAGCAATTAGTTAAGTGCTATCAAGTGGATGAAAAGCTGCAACAAATCCCCTTTGTAATTTAATGGAAAAGTAAGCTGACGAAATAGAACGGGATGGAGAAAAATAGACTCCAATTCTTGCCTTTTGGCTGTGAAATTGTCATGAATGCAAAATGAATACATTTTCTGTGGTATATATGTTTTCTCAGCAGTGGAGAAGACTGAGAAAAACAGATTCACCATGCTGCTGCACTTGTCGGTTATTTGAATAAACATCAGGGCAGTCTGGAGTGCTGTCTGAGAGCACAATGCCTCAGTGTGGTTTTAAACAAAGACCCCAGGTCTAATGACAGTGGCCCGTTGTCATCAGACCCATGTCTTGTGATGTTGTAGTTAGCAGTGTGGATTCATCCTCCATTTTCCTTCTTTTTCACTCCCTCCTTTTAACATCTGCTGCTGCTGTCATGCAAGACTGTCCAATCATTTTAACATGCTAATGGTTCCACGGGAAGTCTTGTCAGTGGGCGAGACAGGAGGTAGAGGATCATCCCTCACTTTGACAAGAGCATGTGAGCCTGGAGTTAGACCAGCAGCTGATAGCAGGGGCAGTGTGCCAAACAGCAGCAAAAAAGGGCAGCGTGTGTGGTTGTGAGATGATTAGATCCATGTAGGCAGGCCTGCTTGGGTCAGGGATATTATAGCCAGGGCTGGGTGCATGCTCCATCAGTGTGTCTGCTTGGATAGACTGATCCCTTGTTAAGACAGTGGCCATCCACCTCCATATTTCACCAGCTCAGGCTGTTGTTAGACCCCTCTGACATTTGGATTTCGAGCAGAGGGTGTCTGAAAAGTTACTCAGTGATAACTGGCTTGTGGCAGCCAAGTGTTCCTCGCTGTGTTACTTTGATCCTTTGATGCTGGCTCTTCCTATCAGAATTCAATACGCTTGGATTTTGTCCAACTGCTAATAAAAAATGAAGGCTGGGATTAGACCATTATAAGACATTTTCTGAGTGAGGCGTATGACAGCCAGGGTTGATGCATGCTCCCTGGACGAGCCTGGCGGTCAGATGACTGATCCCTGAATTCATTAAGACAGTGGTCATCCATCTCAGTGTTTACCAGTTCAGGCGCTGTGGCAGTGAGCAGTCACACAGTGGGTTGCTGCCCTCGAGTGAACCCATTAATAATGGTGCACTAGCTTGGGCTGTTTTTTGGTCTGTCTTACTGTGCATCAGTATCATGTTGTGTTGAACTGATGCACCAACAAAGAATATGTTAAGGTTTTGCATACATTTCAGCCTAATGCAGCAGTTATCGGTCTGTCTAAGATGGCATCTGCCTCAGTCATAGAATATAGAGGTAAAAATGCATTAAAAGATAGATAATTTTAGGTATATACACTTATTATTATATATTATATATAATATTATTTAACCTTCTAGCAATAGCAGTAAAACATTGTGTTGCTGCCTGTCACAAGTTGCATAGACTTTCTAACAGCTCATTATATGAGCACCTCTTCCTGCACACAAACAGCCAATACAGGCATAGATGGACCATTTGACCCCCTCCTCCAGGAGTGGCCAACGGGGCACATGTCACGTCCACATTAAGGCATTAAGGAATGCTTTATTTGTTTGCGTGAGGGGCATCCTTTCCCATCTCTTCCCAGGGTCACACTCAGTTGACTCTGCAGCTTGACGTCACCATGCTTATGTGGGTTTAGTCTTCCAGGTCAAATTATCCTTCAATTTGAACTGAAATTGGGAATGGCAGAGGCAAGGATCAGCTCAGGCCTGGGCTCTCTCCTCTGTATTAAGCCATCACAGTGCTGTAAGGTGAGCTCATATAATGAACCCTGTCACCGCCACCACTGCACCAATATCCCCACAACACAGCATGCATATTGATTGCAGATTGTGAGTGTGAGAACATGTGTGTACCCGTGTGTCATGTGTGTGTGCACGCACGCGCAAGCTTACCTTTTTCCAGTAAGAAGCAAGGGAATCGTGTTACTCTCTGACTGATTAGAAAGCTCATGCATAGGAAATCACGACAGAGACACTGCTCCCCATCTGCTCGCAGTGCAGGTGAAAACAATTTACACATCGGCAGGCTAATGGATACATTCATAGGGAGCACAGACAGAGTGGAAGAGGGATCGAGGGGGGAGAGGGAGAGAAAAATGCAGAGAGAAAAAGAGAGAGGTTGTAATGGGCCTGGGCCAATGCAGGCCAGTGGCCCTGGTCATGCAGCCAAGCCAGATAGCACTGTATCAGATAACACATAATCACTGGGGTCAGGGGCTAATGAATGCGGTCGTGGCCCACCAGATCAGGCTTTTGCCCGCACTAAAGACACTTGTAAACAATTCTGCTGGGTGAAACATGGCAATAATATGTTGATTCAGCAGGTAATGAGGTTCTCCCTGAATCAATACCCCTGCTAACCCCTCTCCCAGGTGGGCCAGTGAAGAGCAGCAAGTCAGGTTGGTGAGCGCACACCTCTGCGGATGACCTTTCCATGGCAGTAAGGACATGAGGCAGTCTGAAGAGGACTGTTCTCGTATTGCACAAGGCGCTGAGTGTCAGAACTTTCATTCCCAGCAAGCAAATGAACAGGCAGGCGCTGCATGCTAATGAGCGGCAGCCTATTTTCCACCTTTTTTATCTGCACATTATGCTCTTGACTTTGGAGAAGGTGGGAATTAGGTTGGACCTCAGTGTCAGGCTGCCTGATGGCTCCGCTCAGGAAAAACTGGTAATTGAAGCCGATGGCTGCCGCGGAGGAGGTCTGAATTTGGAAATAAACAGTTTCAAGCACTGCACGTCATTTCTAGAGAGATGACAGGGGGAATGGAAATGAGCTGTCTGGACCTAATGTGCTTTCGCAGCAGGGAAAAAAGGGGGCCATCTCTCAGATAACAATTCCACTCATTAGGACTTCAGTGCCACAGTAATGACGAGAGACCAACTTGGTAAATTCAGAGAGGACAATTAGGAAATGTTGGCATCCAGACAAACCAAGTAAACAGGGACACATGGCTCTGAGTTCTGCATATACAGAGGTTTGTCACTGTCAGATACATCTAATAGCTTTCAAGGAGAGTTAAAAAAGAAGAAGCAATTAATGGCTTCCTACTGAGCAATTCTCGTCACACTGGCAACCTCTTATTATAGTTTGTTGATTAGGATAATTAATTCTCTTCTCATTTGCAAAGTAAGTTGTTTGTGTTCGATTCCATATACTTATTAAAAGGGGATACCATGGATTAAAAACCATGCTTTATGCAGCTTTCATTCAGGTTTCAAGTTTTCTATTACAAAAAATCATTTGGATAAAAACAACAGCTTCCCATTATTGCTGTTTCACTGTCCCCATTTATTAAAAGTGTAGATGCTGTGGTTTTTAGTATTGGTTAAAAACAGCTCTATGTTGCTACAATAAAAATAAGACCACCTGGAAATTCAAGAACTGATATTTCTGCTTAATTTTCAGATTAGCTTGTACATTTACTGGATCGAGCATAACAGGTTGTTGCTTTTTACTTCCTGTTGTGCAGCATTGTGCAGTCTCAGTCATAACCAATCATAAGTACTGCAGTCATGAAAGTATTGCCATAATAACAGAATTTAATGTGCCAAGTAGTAGTTTAACTGCAGTAAACTGTATGGTGCCTTGGTGATTTGAAAGCTAATTTTCTCTTACACTCCTCTGCAATTTCTGCAGATGAGGCCTCTTCACCTTCCTCTTACTTGACCTCAATCCACTGTACCCCCTGTGGCGACCACCAGCTTCTCAGGCTTTTCAATGCTCTTGTGTAATGCTGTGACGTGTGTCCACTGCACTCCCCTCCCTTAGGAGCAACTGCTGCTCCCTCAATTTCCAATGGATTATCACCAATAATAAATTGTGTAAAATTCTTCCATTCCCTTCTTATAACAGCCTCCCCTCATTGCTCAAATAAATCCCCAAACCACAAAATGGAACTTAGTGTACATTTTAAGCGGCATTCCATGAGCTGAGAGATGGTTTGCTCACTAAAACCATGCAACAGGGCTGCTGCACGCCGTTGATCTCTCTCGCTACATTAGGTTAAAGAATTTGTTTATGCCATTTCAAATGACAGCACAAGTTAATCTGTGATGCTTTTTAATGTGGCACCTCAAAAAAATTGCAACCTTCCATGGATGCGGCATGAAACCTTGATGTAGCAAGCTAGACCGCAGGGGTTTCTTCGGCTCCGATAGCCTTCATGCTCATGAATAAAACACGGGGTTTAGGGGGCTTCCTGTGCAGCTAATTCACAGTGCCGAGCTTCCAATCTGTTTTTATGGTACTTGGGTGGAACAATTTCTCTTCCTCTGCTTCAGGGCTACATACAGCACAGAAAGTGGATTCGCTGCAGCTCGCACAGGGATAGTAATTTGCCCTAATCAGTCATTGTGCACCGGTGAGTTCAGCACAAGCTGAGACACATGATACTTTGTGGCATTTCTTCAATTTTATGCAAATAAACAAAGCAGCACTGTTTCTGAAATTGCCCTTCATTTCTGACATGTAAATTCTTGTTGGCACAGACCCTCCAACACACCTTCTATATGGAATTATGCGGTTAGAATGATTTATTTGATAAGCTTTAAAGCTCTTTTATATACAATACACACAATGCATTTGTCATGTAGGACTGTCTTTTGTCACCTATGAGTGAGTACATTTTCATACTCATTAATATTGTACCTCTTGCTGAAATACTACGTACTATGCTGGCGTCAGTCACCACAAATAGTAATGAGGAACACAATTCTCTTCCTCATGAGTCCTCTTTGCAGACTCATTACCAGTTAAACAAAGCACCACTTACACACAGCCTCTCCACAGTGACAACAGCTCCAGACCCATCGCCAAACGCTGCGATGTGAAGGGCCTATGAAAACGAACTGCCACAACACCTTTCGCGCTTTTGTCTCTTCGGCCACACCCTGTCACCTTCCAGCCAATCTCGTGCCCCAAGCTATGCCAAGAGTGGAGAAAGCAAACCAGCAGGCATCAAAGCGCTCTGTCTGCTTTGCTTTCTTAATTCTCGCTTGCACCTCATCACGTCACAGTAGTGAAGTGAAACCATCCCACCTCTCTCACTTTATCATTGCTATTTTTTTATGTGAACTTATTATTGCATATCCGTCATTGTAAGCAAACAAGCTGTAAATTTTCCTCCAACACACATTGAACCACACAGAAGTAGATGCAAACTTAGAGGCAAATATACAGAGAGATACACTGATGCGCACACAAACAAACACATACATACGGAGAGGCAGAGGGGACCTAATTAAATGCAGACAGTGGCTGTGTGCACTGGCGTACAGTGGAGTTTGGCCCCAAGCTGCCACAGTAACAGTTCATCTCGGCCAATTAGATGTTGCATCAAAGCCGGGGCAGCCATAAAACGGTGGGTTCACAGGCAACATTGTTCTGTGCGTGGTCAGCAATCAGCAACGTCCCCTGCTGAGATCTGCCGCCGCTGAAGCCGTAGAGAGAATCACCTGACAACAGCCGGTACAGCAGAAAGCCGCCTGCGTGCTGTGTGAGCTTCTCCTAATGTGTACATGACTGAACCACAGGAGTCTGGGATGAACTAATGCCATGTTAAAAATATATATATATATAACTGAACCCCTGGTGCGGTTTCTGTTTCTTGGCCCTTTTTAATCAGAATATGTGTATGTTTGATCTTAAATGTACTGAAGTGTGGTGTGGCGAAGCTCAGGATAGAACCTAATCATTTCTGTACGAGTCATTAATAAAACAGTTGTCAGCGGGTTTCCTCATTGCTGTAATTTCTGTTTGCTCAGGTTGTGAGTGAGACCCACTGTGATTATCTTCCTGCTGTGAAGTTAGATGTGGTTCTTTTATGGTGTAAAAGTCCAAATTTTCATTTTTAATTTTCCCATTGACCTCAGTGAGAACATTACCTGGGGGTTTGCTCGAAACAGGGCCAGTTTTCCACATCATCTTATTTTTGAGCAGCTCTATTTTGTGGGCTCTTTTTAAATGAAGTGGAACATCTCATATTTTTTGAGGTATTCTGAAAGAACCAAGAGTCTGGTGGCTAACCTGTTGGCCAGCACAGACACATGGAATCTTCTGGTTCTCGAAGTGTCCTGAAACTGTGAATCAGGCACGAGTCAGCCCAGGTTTCCCCAGGATTAGAGGGGTCAGGGCTGAAGTGCCGCCACTCTTCCTCTCAGCAGCCAAGCCACAGCTACCTCATTATACCTGAGGGGCCAAGCAATTGCCCATGGTGCACTTGGGCCTCCGGGACAGTCCCACTCCTTGCACCATACAGGGCAGGGCGGTATGGACCTTTCTTCCATTATGGAGAGAAGGAGAAAGCTGCTGTGTGTGGTCATTATTTATAAATATTGAAGAAGTTTTAATGCTATTGAGTGTAAATCCATCGTGCAAGGAAAGCTATGAATGATTTCTTTAATGTTTGACTTTATTAAGGAGCAATTGAGAGTTTTAAGTTTTCTGGTCTCTCCTTTTCCCGTGACTGTGTTTATCAGGTCACACAGTACATTGCTGTATAAATGGTAGACAGAACTATCGTTCACAACATGTAAAGGCATCCATTAACCAATTACATCATCAGGTCTTTGGTTATTTCTACGTATTTATTTATATATTTCTTCCCTTGCATCAGTGAAACATAATTAGTGATAATGTAATGTTTAGGCCTGGCATCCTGATTACTGTCCAGTGTTTGAAAGGCTGCAGTTCTTAGTGAATTAGAGAATGATTAGTGCTTAGCATATCTACTTCATACTAAATATGTTAATTAACAGTTTATGCAGTGGGTGCAGTGGTTAAAAGCACTAGTAACCCCATACAAGCTTCAAATGTTACCACACTCTGAATTGCTTACAGTGGGTTTATTTGAAAGGCTATATTTAATTAAATGCCATACAGTAGATATTTCCGGGCTAATGGAACTTATATTATTTGTAAGAGATCTGGTGAGGAGTCACTTAACCATCCATTACAACAGCTTTGCAGCAGTTTTCTTTGATAAAATGAAGGAGATCAAATAAACATTTTTATACAATTTAGATATGTGACTTCTGTGAAGCATTTTCCAAGCCTGCACCTGTTTTGTTTTTTTAAAAATACTGCAGACGACAGAGGGTGCAGAATATAGCAAGGTGATTAAGTTCTGACATGTATTAAAAGTCAGGCATTGTTCACATGATTATGATCTGTGGGGAAATTATTTATATATATTTAAGAAATGTTGTGTGTGTTTTTTGTTGCTTTGTTTTTTATTCAGAACAGGGGCTTTTCTCCAAAATGTAAACACGACCAATTCAGTTCAACTGAGTGGCTCTTCAGGACCACTAACACAACAGAGAGCCACCTAGTGTTAGCACTAAACACACAATAGACCCTGCCAGTGGGGTCCAACACTGCTCACAATGATGGGAAGAAAACACCAACAAATACAATCATAGACATGTTGGAAGAAATGTGTTTATTCTTGGTAGCTGTCAGCATAATTTGGAGCAACATTGAGCAAAATCTATATAAACTGAAACTGCATTATTTATGCAACATTATTGGACACCATCAAGTATGATAACTTAAGTTTGAACCCAAGCCCAAATAATTTGAGATAAAACAACTAACATTGAGAGTTTTGATATCATCCTTCCTTTATTGCGGCGTGGTAGCAGGCTTTTCCATAACTTGGTTAAGGGTGCCCCCATCTGGCCAACAGCTTACTGTCACCTCCATAGATTCTGTGAGACGGTTTGTTTACTCCCTGCACTGATTTATATTAGGAATAGTGATTGTGAGATAACATGGATTTTGGTTGGACTAATTTTGTCAGATTATATGGATTTTAGTTGGGCTAATTTAAATTATAGTTACATGACATTTTAATTGTCCCTACAGTTAATATTGTAATTAGGTCTGGAAATTTCTTATGTAGGAATTTCTAAATTCTCTCTCACTTTCTCTCTCTCTCTCACTCTCACGCCCACAAAAACAGAAAGCTTTGTGGTTGGTGCAGCAACAGTTGTTTTGAGGTAGTTGCGGTGTGCGGCGGTGTAATTTGTAGTCTTGCCGGAGGAGCCCATTTTCTTGTGCATGGTCACTGGGCTGCTGTTCATCAGCATGGAAGTCTATGAGGTGAAGAAAAATTGTAATGATGGACACTGAGCGGCGGGAATCAGCTGCTCAATAAGGCCCCCTAATTGCTTAGCAACAGTGTTCCAGGGTCTCTCATTTGAGATCAAGAGTTTAGTGGACTGAAGACCGCTTTGGAGAAATAGAGCTTGTGCCATTAGATAAGACAGCGAAGAAATGGGCTCTATCTTCTACTTCCTCTGTGCCCTCCCTCCACCCCCTCTCTCCCTCTCTTTCTCTTTCTGTCTCTCTCCCTCCACCACCCCCCCTCTTTCCTACCAGGATGATTATGTTACCTTTCAACTGCATGATGTATTCAGTTCACTAGATTATTTTCTGTCATCTCAGTTAATTGAATTCTGTCCATCACATATAGATGTTTTCGCATTTGCATAAAGGTTAGAGTGGTGAAGAGTGTCAAACTTCAATTTAGACAATGTCACTCAAATAAATATACTGGCCTCTTTCCCTCTCTTCCCTCTTTCCTGGCTCTCCGGTGGTGGGTATTTACGGATTCTGTCTGAATTTAAATAGATCTGTATTCCTGGTCTGTGGCGGCTCTCATATACATGTAAATATGAATATGAAAATGACCGGATTGGCTCTGTGATATGACTTGCATGACCATGCGTGTGAATCTTTCTGATAATCTATGTGTGTGTGTTTAAAATTAAATTGCGACGGTGTGTGTCCACATGGTCGCCATCATGACAAGTTTGTGCCACAGACGGAATGTACGCGTTTCTATCCTCTATAGAGGCTCTCAATAAGCGCTTCCTCCTACTCCCCTACTCACTGTCAAGTGCCTCTAACATCCAGCCTACAACTCTCATGTGAAATGTAGGACTGGGGTGGGAGTGGTAAGAAAAGGACCTACAAGAGTGTAATGTGTAAAATGTATGAATTTGCGTGCTTTCAGACACATAATTCATTTAACTCGCACAAATACACACCCCTCCATTGAGATTTTAAAGCAGTTGCTCCATGGCAGGCAATCTGTTAAATGGCTACGACTGACAGACGGAAACAGAGTATAATAACGTGTCACACACAGCAAAGAGGGGAGAGAGACTCAGGCTGCTCTGACAGACAAGAAGACCTGGGCCAATTCACATTTAATAAGTGTCCCGGAATATCCAATTATGTTTGCTTTTGAAAATTGATTCATGTGTCTTTTGCGGCAATTTTCATATTAGCCTCTTTCAAATAAACATCTGTTAGGTTTATGTTTCACATCGGCTTTTGGCGACAGTGTGCAACTGGGTCTAAAATAAGTCTGTGTCAGTTAGTCAATACAGGGGAGCGCAACGACGACGGACAGATTAGAGTGCTTATCTCTTTTCATCAACTCTGAATGCTGGCTGAATTGAAGGTCAATATCTGAGGATTCTCCCAGCTGAGCAGGTGTCTGAGAGTATGGATTGGCCAGCGTGTGCAGCGACTCAGACTCATCTTTGTAACCAGGCCAGGCGTATTTCAAATGTGTAAAACACACATTTTAGTGAGCCATTACCCGGAGAAACCACAATGCATTATACAACAGTTTCCCCAACCCTCTTTTTTCTATTTTTCCTTCTTTTGTAGTCTCAAAATTCTAACACTTTGTCTAGAAAAGTCACATTCTGGGCTTCTGGGTTCGGATTTGCAATACACAGCGTGAGGTATCTTCAGAGATTTGGTTAAGCGACAAGCAAAAATGTGTGGAGGTTATTATTTATGATGACATAAAAGACAATACTGCTCTGGCATTGACGGCACGGTTTGCACTTTTTTTGCGAGAAGCGACGCAGTAAGATGCTTGGCAAAGGAGGAACCCTCCTTTCTTGATTGTAAATTAGAAAACACAGATATGGAGGAGATAAGTATAGAAAGTGAAAGCATGCCTGTTTTCAATAGGCCATCTGTTTACAGTCATTTCCAAGGTTGTCCGTATTGATTACATCTCTATTTCTCCTTGCAGGGACACAGTCAAAAACGCTGTAGATAAAGAACTATTTAAAACTTACTTAGTGTGGAACTCTATCACGCCTTCCTTTCTCTCTCCTGGTTTGCAGTGAATGCAGAGATTTTTTTTTTCTTCTTGGAAAGGAACAGTGAAAGCCTGATAGGCCGTGAACGGGGCAGATGGCGTTCTGCTTTGGCCCCCATCTCCCACTGTTTGTGTTTGTGCTTAACACTCTGTACAAACTCTAGAATCACACAAAAACAGTAGATAAAACAACATTGGCTCTCACACATGAGCGGAAAGGGGTGTATGCAGAATGTGTGCGTGTGTGTGTTTGTGTGCGGTTGGCTACAAGGCTGTGGAGGTGGTGCTTGTACGTTGAAGGGTCTTGTCCAGTATGTCAGAGGACCCTTTCGGCTACTCTCTTCCTAGACAAAGCTTTGGTGAAGGGGCTCACTCCAACAGGACATGGCTGCTAGGGGGAGAGAGTAGCAGCCCCACTCCAGACCTACTCGCCTGCGGGAGGAGACTATCTGAGCCACCTAGTCCGCTCCTCAGGCTGGCCGATACCCTCCACCACCACGATATCTGACCTTATCTCTGCATGTGCGCAGCTGTCTATCAACATGCGGACTGAGCTAAAGAAAACAACCTCTCGTGGAGAGTGTAGGAAAATAACAAACTGGCCAGTACTTAAATGCAAGCTACTGCCTCTGGTGAAAAAAATAAGTAAAGAGGTTTTGGGAATAAATTCATAATATTCCAATAAAATTTGAAATTTTACGGAAACAATTTTCAATATTTTGAAGTGGATAAAGTTGTGATATGTCCACATTTCTGTACATCAAATATTACAACTTTATTCTCTTTACATTCTGACTTTTCTTAAAATGTTGCAACTTCAATTTGTTATATTTTACCTTGTGTTTCAAAATATTCAGACTTTATTCTGGTCAAGTTTAGATTTAGAAATTCTGCGAGGAAAAAGAAAAAAAAAATTTCTTAAACAATTAAACTAATAAATAAATAATAGTCTTCTGGGGGAAAAAAAGTGGACAGTCTCTCAGCCTGTGTGTCAAAATGAAAGATGTGCAATACTTCTAACCAGATTATTATAAGTATGTGGCGACATTTAAATGGTACTCAAAGTTGAATGATTTTGGGGAAATTAAATCTGAATGAGATTTCTGAATTTGATTTGTTTTATTTAATGTATTTTTTAGTAATTACCTTATCAGTTCCATATGCCTATGAGGAGACATTACCGTAAGTGAAGAATAGAAATTAATACCTTGCATTGGGTCGATGAGATCAGTTTTGTCATAAAGCAGTGAACAAAAATGTAGATGTACATATTACTTTAGTCCTGTAAATTAGACTGCAGCAGAAATTCATATACGTTGGCAGAAGAGAATGAATGCAAAGTGCATGCTGTGTATTTCAAGGAAAGGAGTGGTTGGCTTTATTTGTGTATGTATCTGTAATGTTATTGTGGCCATTTTTATTCATGCTGGCTAAGTTATGGGCTCACCCTTGGCTTTTATTTACATGGTAGTCTTTCGCCTGCTCTACAGGAGAGCCTAGCGAGCTGCAGATAGGTCCTTTCAGATACTCACAAAGGCCGCTTCAGCTGCTCTTTGTTGCCGTAACTACCGCTTTCTTCCTCACATTCCAAATATCTTTGGTTCGAACCTGGTGGCCTTGATGGACAAGGTTCTATGGAATCAATCAACTGCTTCTCTCAGAAGATCTCAACATGATTTAATGTTAGCCTTGCAACATTGTCCTTTTGAGATATAAACCTCATCCAACTTACGCCTGAGAACCAAGTTTCTTTTCTCTTGATTCTTTTTGTGTAGAGTGGATTTCAGAGAGGCCTCAGTGTGGGGAAAAACACAACCAGGGAGCGACAAGCAAGGCTGAGGTATATTGTTCTCAGTAATAATGGAGGACAGCATACCTCAAGCATGTTTTTTACTTTTTATTCATCATAGTCAAAGAAAAATCTCAAAATCAGCCACATTTAATTTATATTACTATATAGGCAAATGACTATTATATTCACACATTTCATCATTGAACTATTTAGGTTTTGCAGCAATTCACTCAGAAAAGTTCACCTTCCTTTTAATGTTATTTATATATACAACTATATATATATATAAAAAAATATATAAATATAATTTACTATATATATCTATACATACTGTATAACCATACATATAACCGCAAGGCGGAGACGTCAAAACAGTTAAACTGTGCAGTGACAGGCTGCAAAAAAGACAAGTATATTTTATGTTTTCACTGTATGTGATCAGATGCTAAACACACCTGTAATATTTTAGTTATGTGCAGCAGGAAGCATTGTTAGGGAAACAGACAGCTATTCACATGGACATATGTGAGAAGCACCATCAGTGTCTACAACCTCTCCCAGCTTCAGTAAAACAGCAACATCTGCCTTCAGTTTTTATAGCCTACAACATATGTCCCTTCTTTGGTGACAAAGCTGGTTAAGGCCCTCATGCTGTTCCTGTCCCCTAGTCCAAACATACATCTTTAGATACCTGTCAGCCTTTATTATTCCGTCCTCTGTCGCTGCAGATAAGGGAAGTTAAAGTTTAATGAAATGCAGCTCGGCTACAGAGGCCCGGCTTTCATAATTTGTCAACGGCTGGGTGCTGGGAGCCCACTGCTATGTAAACACGGAGACAGTGGTCACAGCCATTACTTCTAAATGACGGAACATGGACGCAGTGGCAGAAATGTCACTCTCTACCAGCCATTTTTCTGTTGTTGCCTTGTACGGAAACCAAAATGGAGACATCTAAATTTGAAAACACAAATCCCCC